>LKUV01000147.1:0-133718 GCA_001414455.1 Hymenoscyphus fructigenus
TAAATGGTGGGCTTCCCATACTCTGTTTTGTTACTAGGAAACCCCCCCCCCCCCCGTGAACCCCTGAAACCGTCGGCCCTGAAGGTAACTCTACCAGGATATGATCTCTCAGCTCAGGGCCCATCTATCCGTGTGCTGCACCTAAAAATCCAGTGGAAGCAATGTGTACAGGCTAGATGAGTGGTGGAGGTCCGTTGACCACGCAAGATTTGCATGGAATTTCCACACTGCTAGACGTCCACGGTGGCAGGTAACTTTCTCTGTCTCAAACCCTCATTTCTTCTGACTCGACTTTTTCTTCGGCATCTGCAAAAGTACTCTATTTACGTTGCTCGCCTCTTGTCCTCTCAGCCCCTTGACCGTGATGGCGCAATAAGCTTTTCTTCTTCCTTATTGCATCCCCTCATACCCCTTGGCTGGAGAGACCTGGCCATTGCAGAGCGACATGGGACCCTCCTAAACCACCTGCCAGCACCACTTTTCACTACCTACTTCGTACCTTTTTTTTACATGTTACTTCAGACACGGTCTCTGCCCCAATCCTCCCAACCACAGATCCAATTATATCTCCGGCCGCGCCTCGTACTGTCCCAACACCCCAACCCTAGTCTTCCTTTCCAGAACGCTTCCTTTTCCGTCTCAGTCTGTCTGACAGACATACATCCTTCCTTTCCCCCCGTCACTCGTTGCCTTCCCACGAAACCTTCCACTCTAACCCGCCATCCCATCAATCTCTTACATGCAACTCCAACTCGGCATGGAGTAGATCAGAGTATGGAGAACGCAACATTCCGCCGATCAACACCACATTACACTAGCCGCGCCGCATAGTGCCGCAAACCTACAAGAACCTCTATATGTACCAGCGTTCGTTGAAATGCAGCCACTCATTTCTGCAATGTACAAGGTACGCCAGGCCTTTTTTGCTGCCATCCTTAGAAGTTTGCTGAGAACCAAGTCCGTTCTCCAAACCATACTCAACATTTGGATCTCACCTTCGACTATCAAGGGCGAAAATGCCGACAGGCAGGGGGGCGACGTGGGTGAAGGGAAGAGGTACGCGGACTTTTTGAAGGAAGTTGAAAGGGAATTCAGAAACTCGCGAGAGACGTCAAATCTAGTAACTTTGTCTGACGGACTGAGGTCGCAGATGGGAGAAAGTTTATTGGACAATCCACAGAACATGTTACCATCGTACAACCACCAACTCCCTACTGGTGACGAACGAGGGACATATCTTGCTCTGGATGTTGGAGGTTCGACTTTTAGGATTTCTCTGATAGAACTTTCCGGCCGGAAGCGTGAAGGATTTCAAACCTCGATTTTGAAGTTGGATTCATTCAAGATTACCCACGATGTCAAAAAACTCCAGGGAATTCTGTTTTTCGATTGGATGGCCGAGCAAATTGCGGAGACTTTGTTTGGGCAAAATGAAGGACATGATATGTCCAAGACTCCATTATCCATGGGAATGTCTTGGTCATTTCCAATTGAGTGAGTTTCCCCAGTCCCCTCCCTCACCTTTGTCCTCAGTCAGCTGACCATGTTTCAGACAAACCTCTCTTCGAAGTGGTCTTCTTCAAGGAATGGGCAAGGGCTTTTTGGCAGCTCATGGACTTATAGGGCAAGATCTTGGGGATCTCATTCAAGACTCATGTTCAAGAAAGGGCCTCAATGTTCGGTTGAATGCCATTGTCAATGACTCTTCAGCGACGTTACTTTCAAAAGCATATCTGGACCAAACCACTCGCTTTGCCCTCATTCTTGGCACTGGTGTAAATGCCGCAGTGCATCTCCCAGTCCACATTTTCTCTCCTCCCAAATTTGGTAAACGGCCTGCAAGCTGGCATGAAGAAGCCAAGCATGTCATTGTCAACACGGAGCTCTCTATGTTTGGTGGAGGTATCTTGCCGTACACTAGATGGGACAAGCAGTTATTAGCAGTCCACCCAAGACCTGAATTCCAACCACTAGAGCATTTCGTCAGTGGAGGTTACCTTGGAGAAATCGTTCGTTTGGTGCTGGTTGAAGGTATAGAAACCGCCGGTCTATTAGGCGGTGTCATACCACCGGGCCTAGAAAAGGAATACTCTCTCGAGACTGAGACTCTCTCGCTTATGGAGTGGTAAGTCGCGTACCTACCTGTAGTGTTACTGCAACACAAAGCTAACCCGAATTTTTCACACAGCGACCCGAGTCCAACCCTCGAAACAGCACTCCAAGTTTTCCTCTCCCGACACCCGACTACGCATCCACCCTCTCATGCAGACCTCCAGGCCATTCGGCTCATTGCCTCTCATGTCGCCTATCGAGCGAGCGGTGTCCTAGCCGCTGGTACACATGGATTGTGGCAGCTTCGGAATGAGGCCGAAGGTCTCCACGCGCACAAGTCGTCACACACACTTGTTGCGTACAATGGGTCTGTTTTGGAGAATTATCCTAACTTTCGGATTTCATGCCAGCGACAACTTGATGCGTTGGTTGAGGCTTCGGGGGCTGAGAAGGGCAGCGTTGAGTTGATGTATGCTGAGGAGAGCAGTCTTCTTGGAGCGGCGGTGGCGGTCGCATGCATAGATGGTTAATTGGTGGGGGCGGTCATGAGACGTATTTATCTCTTGATGAGATTTCGGTGCATAGCAAGCATTTTTTCGGAGTCTGGGGCTCTATTGCATATAATGAAGACTTTTTCACGGATAGGCATGTCATCTTTTGGATGGCCTTCTTTACATACGTTTATTTTTCAATTTCCTTTACTTAGCATCCATTCTAGTCAGCATTATATATAAAATCCTTCCAGTTTATGCTCGGGATTCGAAACTTGCTTGGAAGGAAGGACTGGGCTGCGCCTCCAGGAGCGAATTGGACCGACATGATGATATACTCGATAGAAAATCGAGACTATCATACGCGTGTTTTTCGCACATGCTTAATGGATGCCAAGTGTCTTCTCAGGTCCTTCTAGAAAGAGGAGTCGTGCATCAAATGATCTACTTGATCATCGCCCGAAGTAGTGCCCCTGGAAAGAACCAGTGAGCGATGAAGCTTTGGAAAACGGCCGAGAGCTCTCAAAATGCGGGGATATTTGGGGGTTAAGGAACGGCACCGAGCAGACGATGGAAGATGGCTTATTCCTATGAGGATGAAATGTGAGTGGAAAATGGTCTTATTCATCGAGTATCTAATTGTTTGATTCTTTATTTATTCGGTCATACAGAAAAACGGGATACAGAGTAGATAGAGATTAATTTTGGCAAGTGCTATGGACGTTTTTGAATCGTGGGGGTACCTGAAATCAATAACCCCGGCCTTTATCTTCCCGAGCAAGTCTTACTCTACTCAAGCCCAAGGCTCCTTCCCCAGCGCCATATGCATCGACGGGAGACAACAAGCCTCTAAAGCCTCATAAAAGGTCCGAATTATTCCTCAACTTGACTTGCTATATCACCATCCGCCATTTGCTCAAACGGTTGGACAAAATCACTCAGCCCCTACACAATTCAGTCGCTTCCTGCCCCCTTTTACCATTTCGTGGGATTATCCTACTTGGCGACCCCCTCCGCAAGCGATTTGGGATTATTGATTTGATGCTGCACGACTTCAACGGCTCTGACCACAGTTTAACTAGCCAGAGCAGCTTCTTCCTACAGCCGCTATCACCCATATTATCTGACACTGTACGAAGTAACATCACCTCGATTAGACGCATCCCCGGGGGTCTCAGGTCATAGCTTTATCTAGCACCCTGGGTTTACTCCGACAATACTGCACGATAGCGATGCGCACAACCATTGCGACGATACCTGTAGAAGCTTCACCCCTCCCCTCCCAGCGAACATCGAGATCAGGTCGCCAGCCACGGGCAAGGGCATGCTATGGCGGGTTATGATCATAGGCCCTTGGCTTCGCCCACCCCGAATTCAAACGATATCATACCATTGAGCGCATCCTTCCCAGCGCAGCTGCAAATGGGCACAATGGATCCATTCGATAATGATCTGAATTTCGAGGGAGGGAACATGTTGTATGTACAGTAGACCAATCCATCTGTCCTCTGTCGCCCTGTCGTTTTGCCAATTTCTTTCCCACTCTTTGGCAGAAGATATTCATTGCACAATGCTGACCTCTTGACAGTGGCCACAATAGAGACGGTCTCAACTCCAATATCCCCTCTATCCCTTTTACACCCACCTTCGACAATTCCGATGCCTTCTCAAGTACCTTCGAAGACCCATTCTCCTACCCCTCTGCGCCCTTCGATACCCTCCTCGAACAAAGTAATAATAATAATAATAATAACAACAACAACAATACCCAACAAGGCGAGACATTTCTGCAGGCGCTGGACAACAAACTCCTAGGTTTCAGCGCGCCAATCATAAAAGCCCCGATCCTCAATGACTTAGGACAAACCTGGCCCCAGATGTCAGCAGAACTATACGGCATGTTTTTCGTGGCAGAAGATGTCTTTGAAGGCGAGTCAACGGGGAGACCGACGGAATTAACTTGCTATCGACGCAATCTTTTTCAGATATCGGGGACTATATCTTTGTCTAGGAATATATCGCACATTCTCAATGAGCAGGGACAGCAAATGCCCATTTATGAGCTTACGGCTACACTTTCTGCGAGGGAGAGTATTGAGGGGAAGAGTACGGAGATCATCTCGGTGCCCTGGAAAACCGCTGCCGGGGCGTCGAGTGAGGCAAAAGCTGGCGGGGCTCCTCCTGTTTGGCCTTTGAATTTGAGTATAAATCCTGAGCTGGATCCTAGTGCAGTGTCAATTCCGATTGCCTGGAAGAGACTTCAATTCAAACATGCGACCGCAAATAACGGAAGGAGGAAAGGATTGCAACAGCATTATGTGATTCAGATTAACTTGGTTGCAACAATTCCTACAGGAGAAACCGTTAAATTGGCAGAGATTCAGAGTGGACCAATTATTGTTCGAGGTCGGAGTCCAAGGAATTTTGATAGTAGGAAGGATGTTCCACTCAGTGAGAAAAAATTAGATACGAAACAGAGGACTATGAGTGATGTTTCACAGACTCCTCAGGTGAAGGCTGATCCGGGGGCTACGAATAACTCGTATCGGCATTATGCTTTGAACCAATTACATGTTTGTATCCCCACTGTACCAAATTCATAAAAAGAGAGAAACTAACAAGCTACAGCAACCACTCGATCTCCCCGAATGGTCCAATTCGAGTCCACCAATACCCTCCGCCTCGAGTCCCGAATCCAATCGGCCATCCAAAAAACCTACCCTCTCCTCGAATTCAGTCACTCGACCACCTGTACCAAGATGGAACACCGACACCAAGGGGAAAAAGAAGAAAGCCCAAGTCGCGCCTGTGGATCTCTCACTTGCGGATGAGGAATCGGGAAGAAATGATGGCTCTCGGAGTGAGAGGACGAGTGTTGGGGAAAGAAGTCCGGATGCGAGGAAGAAGGGGAGTGCGACGCATTTGGGGAGTCCATTTGAGGATGCAGATTTGTTGTACGAGTATTTTCCGTTGAGTGTCGATGATTGGTGAGTTTTTAGTTCCTCTTCTTTTTGTGTGTGGGGGGGCGCTTTTAGGGGAAGAAAGAAAGGAGAGATTGCTAATGAGAGTAGGATGCCGCCTGTTGATGCGATTTATCGACCGCATGTTGTCCATCATATTCATCCACCGGATATGATGGCGCAGCAGGTGAAGGTTAAGCAGAAGAGGTATTTTTCGGCGGAAGATTGAACCGGGCGAAGATGGTCGGAGCACGATACGAATGATTGACTATGGTTTCTATGGGATATACGGCGTAGGCCTGGCTTGCGAGACGGAAGCCTTCGAGTATGTTCAAGTGCAACATGCTGCAAAGTCAGACGAGCGAGCAGGGCATGGCGAATAGGGCTAATACGCCACACCCTTTGCTCTAAGCATCCATTAAAAAGAGAGAAAGGACGATACCCAGCGGGATGGAAAATTACGAGAGGGAGAGCCAGGTCTAGCAGTGAGTATGGCTATGATTGATGATACCCGGGATATGGGGGATTAGGCATTAGGATACCAGGGACGGTGGAATGAGATATGATTAGGAATGGGAAATTTGAATGAAGGGGGATGTGATTATTATTGGATTCTGATGCGTTTTAGCGGGTTCTTGTTTTTTATTTGGGGGTGGGGGTGTAAGGGGAGGGGGGGGGTGTTTGGATTAGGGGTATGAATGGAAGTATTACCATTTTCCATTTGCTTGGTGTTTTCTTGAGAGGTGTGAAGAGATGTGAGGGTGTGAGGGTGCAAAAAAAGGGGGATGAGGCACAGGTTGGTCAACGTCACGTGATTTCCGACCTCTTCCAACTTTTAGACTTGGTAACTTTCTAGAAAACTAAGATATTAATAAAAAGAACTTAAGAATCTTAAATATAAGCCAATAAAGTAGTATATTTTCTAGAAAAGATAATACTGAATAGTTTAAAAATAGTATATAACTTAAGAATAGTTTATAAAGATTAAAGCTAGTATAATATAAGGTAGATAGTATAACGAAACTACCTAACAGGTCTAAACAAACGTAACTAGTCTCGAAGGTTAGTATACAGTAAGAGATAAGAATATATAAAGTGTTTACTTAGAAGTAAACTTATTACTTATATTAAAAGAGTTAGAAGTAATAACTTAATAACTAAGATAATAAACTAAGTTAAGTATAAAGCTTCTATCTAATAGCAGACGTGCTAGTTATATATAGAACCTTTATTCTCCTAGAGCCTAGAAGGAGCTCTAGATTCCAAGCTCTAATACAAGCTCCTGCAAGCTCTAACAGTTATGTAACTATATTATATAATAACTATAACATAGAAATCCTTGAATTGTTTAGCTAGTCTAACTGATCCCCTCTGGCTATAGGTTCTTTGTAGATGTATTTAACCTGTTAGAGCGCTGCCTAGTCTTTACTAGTCCTGTGCTAGCACGTGATTTGTAACACTATCTCCTTCTTAGCCTAGCATGTCTCTACGCTTAAGTACAACCTAAGAAATATTGTTAGAAGGCTACTAGTCTTTTCTTCCTTTATTATGTCCTCTAAAGCACAGAAATATAAACAGTACACTCTTCTTTTTAAAACTATCTAAGTATATAGTTCTAAAATTATACCTTGTTCTAACTATTGTTAGTATAACTGAAAATACTTTGTTCTAAACAACAAGTCACAGAAGTATAGAGAGTGTATTTGTTAAGGCATTAGATGTAACACCCTCTAGTTATCTAACAATAACCTCTAGAACATTTGTCTTAAAGAGAAGTGTCTAAAATTTAAAAGAGATATAGCTTTTAAAGCAGCTATAGCTAGTCTAGCTTGTGTCTATGAGCTTGAGCAACGTTAACAAGAGTTATGTGAGCGTAGAATTAATATAGTCTGTTAGAGACTATAGACACTTAACAAGCTTAACGCTGTCAAAGAGAAAGAGAGAGAAGAGAAAGAGGAGAGAGAACAGAGAGAGAAGGAAGTAGCTAGGCTAGTAGCTCTCTCTAACCTTGCTATCTCTGACCTCGCCCTTGACCTAGGTCTTGACTTATCTTTTCTTTTGTCTTTCCTAGCTAACTACAAGATATAAGCAAGTCTAGGTTTTAGTAGTAGAACTCCTGAAGTTTCTCTTAGTACTAGGTAAGGTTTCCTTTTAGTTCCTAAGTGTTTTCTAAATATAGGTAATCTAACTACTTAATTAGGTACTTGACCTGTCCTCTAACAACCTTATAGTTAAGAATTCTCTTGACTTTGTATTCTGTGTTAGAGTTAATAGGTTAGATTTCTGTAAGTAGAGCTAGTAGTGCCCCTAGTAGTACTAGTTCGAGTAAGAATATATAGAATACTAGATGAATATTTATAGTCTTTAGTAGTGTAAGTTTATAATTCAAAGGTCCTTTGACATGTTTGATTTTAAATAGTCTAAGTTTTTTATAGTCTAGTTTACTGCTTAGTCTTTTAGTGTTAATGTTTTTCCTAACTAAATAGACTTTATCCCTCTCTTTTAACGTTAGCTTCTAACTACGTCGTTTGTTATAGTAGTATATGTTATGTTCTGCTATAAACTAAAGTTACTCTATAAGCTTCTTGTGTAATTCCCTAAGTTTATAGTCTTTTAGCTCTGTTTTGTTATTATTGACAGTACTCTATAATAGGTCTTGATAAGTAACTAATTTATACCTATAGTTAGTATAGAATAGTATAACAAGTATAGTTTCTATTGTTAAACTATTATAGGCAAACTATGCTAGTAGTAGAAGTTTAACCTAGTTGTTTTGTTTATAGTTTATATAATATCTTAAGTATACTTTAATAACTTGATTTATTTATTTAGTACCTTTATTTGTCTATAGGTAGAAAGCTGTTAATAGCTTTCTTTTTATACTTAGACGCTCTATAAGAGCTGTCTAGAATTTCAAGGTAAAGAGTTTATCTCTGTTAGAGATTATTTCTTCTAGTAGACTATATAGAGCGACTACTTCCTGTAGGAATACATAGACTAAATGTTCTGTTATACTTACTTCTATATATAGTACAAGTACTATATACTTTATAAGTTATTTAACAATAACTAGGATTGAGTTATATATAACTCCTGTTATTAGGTCTTTGGATTTTAGTAGCTTAACTATAAAATCCTATGATATAGATCTCTAAGGTATCTATAGTATTAGAGTAGTACTTATCTGTCTATAAGGTATATAGCAGGAAGTCTTGTTTCTAGTACAGGTATTATACTCTGCTATTACTTCCTTGACTACTACTAATAGACAATTAATATAGTAGTGTTACTTGATCTACTAGAGGGTTTAGCGAACTCTCTAGTAACTATATACTAGAGCTATATAATATTCTTTGACAAATTCTTTTATATAGGATTTAGAGACATGTAACCTTCTGTTAGTATACTGTTCTTTGTTATTTTGTCCTTGCTTAGCTAGAGCTAGCTGCTCTAATTCCTAGGCTTTCTAGATTTTCTTTGTCCAAGGGTTATTAGTTTCTATTACTACTATCTTATGTATAGCTAGTGCTAGGTCTTTATTTTCTAGAGTCTTTAAGATTATAATCTTTTTATACTCTTTATTTCCTTTATAACTAGGTTAATAGCTTAAAGTGTCTACTTATAGATTGTTAGTTCCTTTGATATAATAAATTAATATATTAAATCTAGCAAGGGTTTATAACTACCTTACAAGGTGTCTGTTGCTAAGTTCTTTTGTTGTTGTAAATGTCTTAAGGTTCTTATAATTAGTAAGGATTAATACCTAGTACTTTATACTCTGTAGGTAGATTCTCTAATGTTCTAAAGCCAAGACTATAGCAAGAAGCTCTTTCTTATATATACTATAGTTTTACTAAGCTAAATCCAGCGTTTTAGAGAAGTATGCCACAGGTATAAGTTTCCCCTTGTTATTTAGTTAAAGATATATAGCAGTAACTACTATATTAGAAGCATCTGTCTCTATAGTACTTAGTTTGTTAGTATTATAGTTCCTAAGGATTAGTTTCTTAGTAAACCTCTTTTTTATTGTCTGAAATACTACTTTAACAACCTTATTCTATATAAAAGAAATATTCTTTTTTGTAAGGTTTGTTATAGGTTTCGAGATTCTAGTATAGTCTCTAATAAATTATTAACAGAAGTTAGTAAATCCTTAGAAAGATTAGACATCCTTAACGTTTTCTAGTAACTTCTATTCTAAGATTACTTTAACTTTCTTAGAGTCTACCTCTATTTGTTCTAGGGAAATAGTATAGCCTAGAAAGATTATATAAGTTACTTTAAACTTGTATTTCAAGAGTTTAAGGCAGGAGTCTATAGTAGAGAGCCTCTGTAGGACTTCTCTAACATACTTCTTATAGTTCTCTACTTTTCCTGAAAATACAAGGATGTTGTCTAGGTAACAAATAACAGTTGTCTCTAGAAGATCCTTAAGTATTTTATTATTTTATCTCTAACAAGTAGTAGGTACATTAGTTAGACTAAATAGCATTACTGTATACTCATAGAGGCCTAATAGTAAGACAAAGGCTATCTTCTATTTGTCTCTCTGCTTAATCTATATTAAGCTAAAGGTATTTTGTTAGTTAAGTTTAGTAAATATCTTAGCCTTTCCTAACTTATTCTACAAGTACTAACCTTCTAGTAATAAGTAAGTGTCCTTAACTGTTGCCTTGTTAACGTCTCTGTAGTTAACACAAACTCTTCTATTTAGATTGTTCTTCTTAAATGTAATAAGTATATTAGAAGTAGCTAGCAAGTCTAACTTTCAGATGTATTCTTTCTAAATTCCTTCTTATATATACTTCTCGAGAAGCTACAAGTTCCTCTAATTATAAGGTCAAAGCTTCTACTTCTTAAGGTTATAACTCTCTTTTAATTTAATCTTATAATCCTATAGTTAATGTTTAGGGAGAGTATACATGTCCTCTAGGTTGTTAAACAGCTCTATAAATTCTCTATACTATATAGGTATTGTGTTATTAGCAGTCTGGCTAACCTGTAGAGGACCCTAGGCTAGGTGTTCTAGTACTTTAGAAGAGGTAGTACTAACCTTCTTCTAGCCTTGCAGTTATAACTACATATAGTTACATTAACTGAAAGTAATACTACGTTTCTTCTAGTTAATGTCTAGATTATATTCTTGAATCTAGAGTATACTAAGTATTACTTTCTTGTTCTCTATCTTAACAACATTAAATTATATATCTAAACAGTGTCTGTTAATAGTAGTCTTTATAGAGATAGTTTACTAGTTAATAACTCTGTTTTAGTAAGCAACATTAGTTCTGTTAACAATACTCAAGATATAGAGTAAAGTTTTCTTGACTAGAATATTAAGTCTCTTATAGGCTTTTAGAGATATAAAATTACCTGTTACTCTAGAATTAATTATAACCTATAATTTCTTTCCTCTAATAGTTATAGTTATATAAAACTAACTTTCTCCTAAAGTAGTATGTAATTCTAGTCTAATATAGTAAATGTTAAACATTCTGTTCTTGGCATTGTCAAGCTAGGCTATAGTATTCTAAGCCTATGGAAAGAATATAACTTTTTCTTAGTCTATGTATACTACTTTATATATCTGTTAATATTCTACTCCTGTCTAATAGTCTAGTAGTGTTCCTGTGAACTGTTTGTTTAATGTCTAGTTAGATGTTAGTTGTAGTTAGTAATGTACTTATTCTGCTGTAGAGAGACCTAGAGTCTAAGCAGCCTAAAGTTCTCCTTCTACTAGGTAGTAGAATTCTATAGATAGTAGTGTCTTGTTATAGTCTATAGTATAATTATATTCTTTCTCTTCTCTAGAGATATATCTAGAACCTTTATGTCTAAAGTAGATATAACCTACCTGATTATTATTAATAATGTACTGTTAGAGAGGAATAGAATTATGTTCTATAGTAGTATATAGAGACTAAAAGTCTAGCCTTTTGCTCTTTATGTCTACCTAACGATTCCCTCTCTTATAGGTTCTAATAAAGACCTATATATCTCTAACCTAGAGTTCTCTACTCTAATCATTTCCGCTAGTTGATTCTAATAACTTAGAGAACTCTTCCTCTAAAGTACTAGCTAGTGATTTATAAGTAGCCTACAATAGTAACTTATGTTTACTCTCTAAGCAAGTGTTGTAGTATTGTTTAAGAATAGAGTCATTCTCTTCTTTAACCTAAGTTCTATATCTATGTGCTTCTAATTCTTTATTAGAGAGCTCTTATGTTTCTAGCAATACTATTGTCACGAATCACGTGCTAGCACAAGACTAGTAAAGACTAGGCGGCGCTCTAACAGGTTAAACACATCTATAAGGACCTACAGCTAGAGGGGATTAGTTAGGTTAGCTAAATAATCTAAGGATTTCTATACTATAGTTATTACGTAATATAGTCACATAATCGTTAGAGCTTGCAGAAGCTTGTATTAGAGCTTGGGATCTAGAGCTTCTTCTAGGCTCTATGAGAATAAAGGTTCTATATATAACTAGCACGTCTACTATTAGATAGGAGCTTCATGCTTAACTTTACTTTAAGTTTTTAATATATCTTGTTTTGACATCTTAAGTTTAAGTAACAAGTTTACCTTTAAGTAAACACCTAGTACATCTAGACCTCTTATCTATATAACAACCTTCGAGACTTAAGTTACCTTTGTTACTTTCAGTATAGAAGTGAGTTTTGTTACACTTTAAGCATCTGCTTAGAAGTTCAGTCACTATAGCTCTAACTCTATCAAAGCCTACTACAGCTAGTCCTAACACTAGCTAAACTAACTTGTCGACCCCCTTTAGTAGTACTAAGAGAACTCAACTCCGGGCCACCCCTGCTATACTACTACTAGACGACGAACCAGCACTAGTAGACTCTAACTACAACAACGCTAGCATGCCTGATGTACCTAAACCGTTCAAGGTTAAAGTACTCGAGACTATCTAAGTCAAGCTTCTAGATATATACTATAGAAAGAGAAACAAACTTGAGTTATTTCTCCTCTAGATAGACATCTACTTTAACTTTAACACAGACAAGTTCACTAATAACTATAACTTACAATCAATCTTTGTAATCTCCTATCTAAGAGAAGCTATATTAGACTAGGCCTAACCCTACCTCGAGGACTTCTTTGCATACAAAGACAACAATAGATCAATGAGAGACACCTAAATGATGTTTAAATCCTTTAGGGGATTTAAAGTAGCAATTAGAAAGGTATTTAGAGATTTCAACGTAATCTAAACAGCTGTACAAAAGCTTTTAGACCTAAAACAGACAGGATTAGCTATTAGTTACGCCAATGATTTCCAACGATATAGAAACAAGTCTAGATAGAACACTCTTGCTCTTATAGAACTTTTCTATAGAGGATTAAAGGTACACCTCTAAGAAGAAATAGCAAAACAAAATATAATTTTTACTAACATTAGTAGCATGATTAGCAGCGTTATCTAATTAGATAACCGTCTGTAGGAATTCAGGAAATCTGTTCAAGGAAGTAGAAGTTAGGATAAGAACAGGAGTAAGAGCAAGTATAATAGCTAGCAGAATAATAGCAAAGTAAACGCTGCCTAGAAGAAATCTTTCAAGGGAAAGAAACTTTCCTAAGAAGAACGAAACCGCTAACGCGAGTAGAATTTATACTACTTATGTAGCTAGTCAGGCTATAGAGCAAACGAATGTAGCTTGAAGAAGTAAGCTAACAAGGGAAAGCAGGTCAATGCCACCTTCCAAAGAGAGATAGCATTACTAGAAACACAAGAGCTCTTTAATAAAGAATTAGAAGTACGTAGGTATAGAACTTAGGTTAAAGAAGAGAATGACTCTATCCTTGAACAATACTACAACACTCGCTTAGAGAGTAAACATAAGTTACTATTGTAGGCTACTTACAAATCACCAGCTAGTACTTTAGAGGAAGAGTCCTCTAAGTCATCGGAATCGTCTAGTAGAAATGATTAGAGTAGAGAACCCTAGGTTAGGGATATATAGGTCTTTATTAGAACCTATAAGAGAGGGAATTGTTAGGTAGACATAAAGAGCGAAAGACTAGACTTTTAGTCCCTATATACTACTATAGAACATAATTCTATTCCTCTCTAATAGTACATTATTAATAATAATCAAGTAGGTTATATCTACTTTAGATACAAAGGTTCTAGACACATCTCTAGAGAAGAGAAAGAATATAATTATACTATAGACTATAACAAGACACCACTACCTGTGGAATTCTACTACCTAGTAGAAGGGGAACTTTAGGCTGCTTAGACTCTAGGTCTCTCTATAGTAGAATAGATATATCACTAACTATAACTAACATCTAACTAGACATTAAACAAATAGTTCACAGGAATACTACTAGACTATTAGACAGGAGTAGAATATTAACAGATATGTAAAGTAGTATACACAGACCAAGAAAAGGTTATATTCTTTCTATAGGCTTAGAATGTCATGGCCTAGCTTGACAATGCCGAGAACAGAATGTTTAACATTTACTATATTAGACTAGAATTACACACTACTTTAGGAGAAAGCTAGTTTTATGTAACTATAACTATTAGAGGAAAGAAATTATAGGTTATAATTGATTCTAGAGTAACAAGTAATTTCATATCCCTGGAAGCCTATAAGAGGCTTAACATCTTAGTTAAGAAAACTTTACTCTATGTCTTAAGTATTGTTAACAGAACTAATATTACTTACTAAAACAGAGTTATTAACTAGTAAACCATCCCTACAAAGACTACTATTAACAGACACTGTTTAGACATATAATTTAATGTCATTAAGATAGAGAACAAGGAAGTAATACTTAGTATGCCCTAGATTTAAGAGTATAATCTAGACATTAACTAGAAGAAATGTAGTATTACTTTTAGTTAGTATAACTATATATAGTTATAACTACAAGGCCAGAAGAAGGTTAGCGCTACCTCTTCTAAAGTACTAGAACACCTAGCCTAGGGTCCTCTACAGGTCAGCCAGACCGCTGATAATGTAATACCTATATAGTATAAGGAATTTATAGAGTTGTTTAATAACCTAGAGGACATACAAGCTCTCCTTAAACATTAGCTGTAAGATTATAAGATTAAATTAAGAGAGAGTCATAACCTTAAGAAGCAGAAACTTTAACCTTATAATTAGAGGAACTTATAGCTTCTCGAGAAGTATATATAAGAAGAAATTCAGAAAGAACACATCTGAAAATCAGACTTACTAGCTACTTCTAATATACTTATTATATTTAAGAAGAACAATCTAAATGAAAGAGTTTATGTTAACTATAGAGACATTAACAAGGCAATAGTTAAAGACACTTACCTATTACTAGAAGGTTAGTACTTGTAGAACAAGTTAGGAAAGGCTAGAATATTTACTAAACTTGACTAGTAAAATACCTTTAGCTTAATATAGATTAAGCAAGGGAATGAATAGAAGACAGCCTTTGTCTTGCTATCAGGCCTCTATGAGTACATAGTAATGTCGTTTAGTCTAACTAACACACCTGCTACTTGTTAGAGACAAAATAATAAAATACTAGAGAATCTTCTAGAAACAACTATTATCTATTACCTAGACAATATCCTTGTGTTTTCAGAAAGATTAGAGAATTATAAGAGACATGTTAAGGAAGTCCTACAACAACTTACAACAGTGAACTCTTGCCTTAAACTTTTGAAATATAAGTTTAGAGTAACTTATACTATCTTTCTAGAGTATATTGTCACTCCTAGACAAATAGAAGTAGACTCTAAGAAAGTTAGAGCAATTCTAGAATAGAAGTTACTAGAGAACGTCAAGGATGTCTAATTCTTCTAGGGATTCGCTAACTTCTGTTAACAATTTATTAAAGACTATGCTAGGATCTCGAAACCTATAACAAACCTTACAAAAAAGAATGTTCTCTTTATATAGAACAAGGTTGTTAAAGCAGTATTTCAAGTAATAAAAAAGAGGTTCACTAAGAAACTAATTCTCAGGAACTATAATACTAACAAACTAAGTACTATAGAGACAGATACTTCTGATATAGTAGTTACTACTATATACCTTTAACTAAATAACATAGGGAAACTTATACCTGTGACATACTTCTCTAAAACACTAGATTTAGCTCAGCAAAACTATAGTATCTATAAGAAAGAGCTTCTTGCTATAGTCTTAGCTTTAGAACATTAGAGGATTTACCTATAGAGTATAAGGCACTAGGTATTAATTCTTACTAATTATAAAAACCTTAAAACATTTATAACAACAAAGGAACTTAGTAACAGACGCCTTGCAAGGTAGTTACAAACTCTTGCTAGATTTAATATATTAATTTATTATGTCAAAGGAACTAATAATCCACAAGTAGACACTTTAAGCTGTCAACCTAGTTATAAAGGAAATAAAGAGTACAAAAAGATTGTGATCTTAAAGACTCTAGAAAATAAAGACCTAGCGCTAGCTATACACGAGATAGTAGTAATAGAAACTAACAACCCTTAGACAAAGAAAATCTAGGAAGCCTAGGAATTAGAGTAGCTAGCTCTAGCTAAGCGAGGACAAAATAACAGAGAACAGTATACTAACAGAAGGTTATGTGTCCCTAAATCCTATACAAAAGAATTTGTTAAAGAATACTATATAGCCCTAGCATATAGTTACTAGAGAGTTTGACAAACCCTCTAGCAAGTCAAGTAACACTACTATATTAATTGTCTATTAGTAGTAGTCAAGGAAGTAATAGCAGAGTGTAATACCTGTATTAGGAACAAGGCTTCCTGCTATATACCTTATAGACAGATAGGCACTACTCTAATACCACAGATACCTTAGAGATCTATATTATAGGATTTTATAGTTAAGCTACTAAAATCTAAAGACCTAATAACAGGAGTTATATATAACTTAATCCTAGTCATTATTAAACAACTTACAAAGTATATAGTACTTGTACTATATATAGAAGCAAGTACAGCAGAATACTTAGCCTATACATTCCTTTGGAAAGTAGTCGCTCTATATAGTCTACTAGAAGAGATAATCTCTGACAGAGATAAGCTCTTTATATTGAAATTCTAGACAGCTCTTACAGAGCGTCTAGGTACAAAGAGAAAGTTATTAACAGCTTTTCACTCCTAGACAAATAGAGGTACTAAACAAATAAATCAAGTTATTAAGGTATACTTAAGATGTTATATAAACTATAAGTAAGACAACTAGGTCAAACTTCTGCTACTAGTATAGTTCGCCTATAATAGTTCAACAACAGAAACTACACTTGTTATACTATTCTACACTAACTATAGGTATAAATTAGTTACTTATCAAGACCTATTGTAGAGTACTGTTAATAATGACAAAGCAGAGATAAAAGACTATAAACTCAGGGAATTACACAAGAAGCTTATAGAGTAACTTTAGTTTATAGCAGAACATAATACACACTACTACAACAAACGACATAGTTAGGAGCTAACGTTAAAAGAGAGGGATAAAGTCTATTTAGTTAGAAAAAACATTAACACTAAAAGACTAAGTAGTAAACTAGACTACAAAAAGCTTAGACTATTTAAAATCAAATATATTAAAGGACCTTTGAATTATAAACTTATACTACTAAAGACTATAAATATCTATCTAGTATTCTATATATCCTTGCTTAAACTAGCACTACTAGAGGTACTACTAGCCTTACTTACAGAAATCTAACCTATTAACCTAAATATAGAATATAAAGTCAAGAGGATTCTTGACTATAAGGTTGTCAGAGAACAGGTTAAGTACCTAATTAAGTAGTTGGATTACTTATATTTAGAAAATACTTAGGAACTAAAGAGAAACCTCACCTAGTACTAAGAGAAACTTTAGGAGTTCTACTACTAAAACCTAGACTTGCTTACATCTTGTGGTTAGCTGGGAAAGACAAAAGAAAAGATAGGTCAAGACCTAGGTCAAGGGCAGGGTCAGAGACAGCAGGGTTAGAGAGAACTGCTAGCCTAGCTGCTTCCTCTTTCCTCTGTTCTCTCTCCTCTTTCTCTTCTCTCTCTTTCTCTTTGACAGCGTTGAGCTTGTTAAGCGTCTATAGTCTCTGACAGACTATATTAACTCTATGCTTACACAACTCTTGTTAACGTTGCTCAAGCTTACAGACATAAGCTAGACTAGCTATAGCTACTTCAAAAGCTATATCTCTTTTAAATTTTAGACACTTCTCTTTGAGACAAATGTTCTAGAGGTTATTGTTAGATGACTAGAGGGTGTTACATCTAATGCCTTAACAAACACACTCTCTGTACTTCTATGACTTGTTATTTAGAACAAAGCATTTTCAGTTATACTAACAACAGTTAGAACAAGACATAATTTTAGAACTATATACTTAGATAGTTTTAAAGAGAAGGGTGTACTGTTTATATTTCTGTGCTTTAGAGAACATAATAAAGGAAGAAAAGGCTAGTAGCCTTCTAACAATATTTCTTAGGTTGTACTTAAGCATAGAGACATACTAGGCTAAGAAGGAGATAGTGTTACAAATCACATGCTAGCACAAGACTAGTAAAGACTAGGCAGCGCTCTAACAGGTCAAACACATCTATAAGGACCTATAGCCAGAGGGGATTAGTTAGGTTAGCTAAATGATCTAAGGATTTCTATACTATAGTTATTATGTAATATAGTTACATAATTGTTAGAGCTTGCAGGAGCTTGTATTAGAGCTTAGGATCTAGGGCTCCTTCTAGGCTCTATGAGAATAAAGGTTCTATATATAACTAACACGTCTACTATTAGATAGAAGCTTTATACTTAACTTTACTTTAAGTTTTCAATATATCTTGTTTTAACATCTTGAGTTTAAGTAATAAGTTTACCTTTAAGTAAACACCTGGTACATCTAGACCTCTTATCTATATAACAACCTTCGAGACTTAAGTTACCTTTGTTACTTTTAGTACAGAAGTGAGTTTCGTTACAGCTATCTCTCTTTAGAAGGTAGCATTAACTTGTTTTCCCTTGTTAGTTTACTTCTTTAAGCTACATTTGTTTGCTCTATAGCCTGACTAGCTATATAAGTAGTATAAATTCTGCTTACGTCAGTGGTTCTATTCTTTCTAGGAAAGTTTGCCTTACTTGCTTGTTTTCTTGTTAGTCTAGGACTTGTGTGTTATATTAAGTTCTATTAGATCTCCTTGGTTATAACTTTTCTTGTAATAGTATTCTTTAAAGTAGCTATAGTTCTCTTTTTGTTCTAGGCATTGCTTATACATGTAGTTGTTAATCTAAATTAAGCTGTCTACTAGCTTCTTTAAGTTAGTTAGCAGGTTAGAGTATAACAACTTATCTTTTACTATGTCCTTAAGACCTTAGTAGTATTAATCAATAAGAGTACTATTGTTCTACTCTACTCTCGCTAAGTATTGTTAAAATTCTGATATATATTTTATAGTAGACTCTGTCTAGGTAAGGCGTTAGAGTTTATTAACTACTTTCTTCTTGATATTAATATCTCTAAACACTCTCTAGAGTTCTACTTTAAATTCTTTTACATTAAAAAATAATCCCTAAGTTACAAGACTTATTTTTATAGTTAGTAAACCGTCTATATGTTGTTTCTCCTAATATTCCTCGATGTGTAGCTTAATCTACTTGTAGGTGTCTCCTATAAGTTAAGTTACTATCTAATAGACTTAGTTAGATTCGTTTAGAAACTTGTCTCTGTAGAACTCTAAGTACATAGAAGATTTTATAAGAAATTCTCCAAGCGTTGCTAGGTTCCTATTATATTTGTTAGGCATAGAGACCTTAATGTCTTCTCTGAGAGTAACATTTAGTACCTTTATCGCTAGTATTAGAGGTAGTGTAGGCGCTAGAGTATAGTCTCTTTCACAGCCAGAGGAGGACAACATAATCACAATCTTACTTCTAAGTAAGGTACTTAAAGTATAACAAAACTATCTAACAGGTCTAAACAAATATAACTAGTCTCGAAGGTTAGTATATAGTAAGAGGTAAGAATACATAAAGTATTTACTTAGAAGTAAACTTGTTACTTATATCAAAAGAGTTAGAAGTAATAACTTAATAACTAAGATAATAAACTAAGTTAAGCACAAAGCTTCTATCTAATAGCAGATGTGTTAGTTATATATAGAACCTTCATTCTCCTAGAGCCTAGAAGAAGCCCTAGATCTTAAGCTCTAATACAAGCTCCTGCAAGCTCTAACAGTTATATAACTATATTACGTGATAACTATAACATAGAAATCCTTGGATCGTTTAGCTAGTCTAACTGATCCCCTCTGGCTGTAGGTTCTTTGTAGATGTGTTTGACCTGTCAGAGCGCCGCCTAGTCTTCACTAGTCCTGTGCTAGCACGTGATTCGTGACAGATAGTAGGCAATAAGTTAAATTAAATCTCATATAAGAGTAAACAAGTATTAGATTTAGTACAGAACTAATCTCCGCCTCTCCTTAGAGGTGCAGGAGAAGTCTCGCTTTATAGAAGCTCCTAAACTCTAATATTATAAACTCTGTTAACTCCGTCTACTAGAATTAATTAATTCCTGATTAATTTATAATAGCAGATAAAAGCTTCCTTAGATCAGACGAAAGGTCACATAACCTACAAGGCCTCTACATATCACATATAATAACTAATCTATGAGTTTATAGTAAATATTTTCTAATACTAAACTAAAGTATAAGTATTATTAAATTTAGATTCTTAAAAGAAAGTATTTCTATTTAAGTCTTCTTAAGTTATAATAGTTTAAAAAGTGTAACTCTAAAAGAAATCTCTAGTTTTTAATATTTTTCCCTTAAAAGTTACTAGTTTTAATAAACTTTAAAACTAGAGTTTAATATCTTGTCTCAAAAAAATATTTATAGGTTTTTTGTGATATGTGGAGGCCTTGTAGGTTATGTGACCTTTCGTCTGATCTAAGGAAGCTTTCATCTGCTATTATAAATCAATCAGGAATTGATTAATTCTAGTGGATGGAAATTACAGAGTTAACGGAGTTACACAATATTAGGGTTTAGGAGCTTCTATAAAGCGAGGCTTCTCCTGCACCTCTAAGGAGGGGCAGAGATTAGTTCTGTACTGAATCTGATACTTGTTTACCCTCATATGAGATTCAATTTGACTTATTGCCTACCATCCACCTCACATTTTTAAAGTTCGTGTTCTTGAAATTCACGTGCACCGCCTTTTCTATGTTAAGACCCTACTAAACTCTAGAATTGAGCCTCATCTACTCTACCACAACTACTCCTACTACTATAGGACTACGGTTATTATTAGAGGCGGAGGTCAAGGAAATTGAGGACGCTAAAGTACAGCCAGCATTAAGCGATGAGTGACGCTATTCTGGATTAGGAAATTAGTATGCGTTTGAGAAGCTCAAATCCGAGGACTTTTCAATTGTACGTACGTAGCTAAATTCACTTATTTTAACCCCACTTCCACCTGGATATCCGTGGATCCAGCCTAAATTTCTCTGGAAAAATCCATTCCATATTAATCTCGCCCTGGATGGTTCCAGAGCGATATAATCCATAGAAAGTTCCACTAGAACCCCTTCCAGATGCCGATCACTGATTTAGGGCATTTTCGGCTCACTGATTAGCATATTGAGATATCCCATTAAATATTCCAGGAGTAGTTCAAAGTGACTCGGCATATCTTTAATTATATTCCAACTTTTCAAAGAATATATTCTGGATTCGTTTGGCTGGCGCAGCATATATCGGTGCATATATCGTGGAACTATACGATTTAGCTGAGAAGTAAGAAATATGCCAGGAAGTATTCCAACTTTTGTGTTTAAGACGAAAGTTGGATAATTGCTCTTTTTTGGTGGCGTATATTTCTTTTAAAAATATATTCGAATATATTTTAGAATATTCCGCATTCTTAGATATGCGGGCCAAACGATTTAGAATATCTAGAAGTACAGCATATCCTAAATATTCCACTCTCTTTTTTGGTGGTGCATATCGTGATATTCTAAGAAAATATTCCAGTCAAGCAGGCCCTTAAATGCATAGATTTAGCCTATAATTCCACGTCCAGGCCAGAGGTCATAAAATACTCAACTGAAAGATGTTTAGGGGCAACGAAGCTTAGTTTTTCTGAATTGGAGGGCTTTTGTCCTAATTTCATATTCACTCATACACGTTTTATCAAATACTTTTACTTGAAGTTCTCAGATAATGAACTTAATAGGATAGGGTGTCATGGGACACTCAGGAATATGGAATTTTAGTTATATGAGTCTTCTTGTAAGGTTTGAGCTTTAATTTGATTATGCCGGATCTTTGGAATAACGTATTTGAGTGGGTGTTTGAGGGATGATATACAAAGCCGAAAGGGGCTTGGAAGAAGTGAGAAATGGGATTTCTTCAACTCATCTTCCTACAAAGTACACTCTTGAGACGTTACTCTTCAGTATATCAATAGGAACTTCTCGTATTTTCACTTTTTCGCTAAAAAGTTTAAAGATAGTGTACTTCTTAATGAAGAGGATTCAAAATAGTAACTTGTCTTGTTTTTTCCAAGGTCAAAGCAATGCTCTTTTTTGTTCCAGCGATTTGACATTGAAATGTTAAATCGTCCTTTCTTACACCTCCGTACTTCCTCAAGCTCCTCAAAAAAAGTGAAAACTCAATCTCTCTTCCCATCAGTGAATTGATTTTCAAAATCCTTCCCTTCTTCTTATCTTCCAACACCCTTATCTACCAATCAAAATTTGATCATTCATATCATTCAACTACAGCTCTTATCTCTTTTGCCCCTATTTCACTTTGGTAATTCACTGTAACGTATTGTTTACAGTCCACGCTGTCATCCAGGTATCAGAACGCCACTTTACTGCTTGACCCACTAAAGGCAAGCATGCATGCAGCCTAACCAGTCACTGGATTTTGTAACCGAACCAGTTAGATTAGGATTGGATTCGCCTAACCTCCTCACTTCTTCTTACTTTCAGGGGGAAAGGTGAATTGGTGTTTAGAAGAGGATGCTGAAGCTGGGAGGAGGAAATGAAGTCTTGAACTTTCTGATTTTCATCATATGAGCTTGAAGGATTCTTGTCTGACAGATTTGATGTTGAATCACTGGAAATTGAGCTAGGATTGGCTAATTAAGTGCAAGTGAGGCCTTGGAGGACTTGAGGAGTTGGGTGCATCCCTCTCATTTTTGCCAGTATTGTTGAGCCAGAGTGCTTTTGTTGGGGGAAGGCGGGGCTGAATGAATAGTTTAAAGTAGTGAATTGAACAAAATGACCACTTATTCTCTGTTGAAAGAGGGCGGAGGTTGCTTTCGGAAGTTGGGAATTCATGCCTCAGCCAAAGACAAGGTAGCCACTTTGAGACTTTTATAACTACGATATTATGTGTGTGATAGCGTTAGGGGAGCCCCAGAAGAGCTCTTGAATGGATTGGAGATTATTTGGGATTCTCTTGGACAGTCAAGAGAGATTTTTGGTGCTGAATCATGAATTTCTAAAATATCAAACTTGAAATTTTCCTCTGATTGCGGAGGAGTAAGAAGAGCAGTTTCCAACAATCAATGAACTTGTTAGCAACACATCAGTGTTCCAAAGCCATGCATACAAGCTTGAGGAGTCTTCCTTGCAAGAATCAAGAATTTGGCACGCAAAATGTAAGAGTGACAACAGAGGGTTCAATATTTCACAACCAGTGGAGTAATAGAAGAACTCCGTGAGAGATAAAGTGCTCCTTCTAGTGAATTTAAGAGTAAATTTCATGAGTGCATGATCTAAAGGGTCAATGTTTATTCTCGCTACGATAGATATCTCACATCAAAAACCTAAAACTCCAACTATCCACCACCAAATTGCATGCAAAGACTAGTAGATAAAGCGGATGCTTTTCAATTAATTCAAACAATTCAAAGGTGATGTCTTCTTGAAAGAACTACCCATCCGGGTAGCTCAAGATCAAAAAGTTTCGTGGGGGGACGCGGTACCCATCCGGGTACCTTTGAGGCTCCACTACAGCTGAATGGCACAATCACTGCCTCCATCAAGTCGTGACTCTTGAGAACATAAATACTTCTTTTACAGCTTTGTTTCCTTTCCTCTTTTCAACACTTTTTGCAAACAACTTTTACTGTACAACAACAACCAGCCAACCGATCTGCACCACACAAACACACAAATATGACTGAATCAACCATGGTGGATGCCACCACCAGCTTTTCTCTCAAGGAAGGCGCAATTCTAAGTCCCCAGGTTGCAGTTAATTCTCATGAGGAAGTCGAATCCGACCATACTGGCGAGAGAGAGTTTTGCACAATCTCTGTTGAGGAAGGTGCAAAGGACTTTGCGTTTAGCACGTCAATTCCTATCACAGTTGTCAAGGAAGCTGCAACCAAGAGAGACTGGCGCGGAGCCACCAAAGTTGCGCTTCCCACCTTTTCCAACATGTAAGTCCATTTCCAAACATTCACATCTTTCCAATCTTTTGGCTAAAACACATGACCAGTGTTGGATTGCCTGCAAACATTATTTCCACCCTTTCTGGTCGCGGCATTGACTACAATATGCTTTTAAAGACACCAAATGGCACTGGAATCCCTGGTGAGGTTGTTTTGAACATCATTGAGAAGACAATTGATCTGGAGCCGACCTCAGTCCTAACTTTGTCCCTCGTTTCAAAGGTATGTTCCATGTTCCCATCTCACAGTGTGTTTTCTTTCATGCAATCGATCTTTACACTTGAGGTTTGTGTTTTGTGAACTCTGTTGATCATCTATCTGCAGGGCTTCAAACTTCTTATTGACACCTTCGAAAAGTCGATCGTTCGAGCCCTCATCCTCAATCATAACGGGAAGTTGACTTACGCCAATTCCTTGCAATCCCCTGTTCTGGGAACAGCCACCATCTCGGCTTATACCACCCTCAACGATACATCCAGCTATAAGTGGTACTCGGAGATGCGCGCCCGTGCCGTTATTGTCGAGAACCTCGCTCATCATCAAATCATGCACATGGACATGGATCCAGGAAACAACTGGCCAACGTTGGAGATTGGCAAGTCCGAGTTGTACGACCGCGAGATAATCCTGAAAAAGAATGGTCTCCTTTTACTTTTCAAGCTCTCAGACAGCATTGTTGGCTTGGTTGGCACAGATGAAGTTCGCAGCAAGCAGAGTCAATTCTTGGAGAGCCTCTCGGAGACGGAGTTGGCGATTCTCATTTCGACTGTTGAATTACTTGGTGCGGGCTTCAAGAACTGCTTGTCATATCACGCAAAGAAAAATAGAGAGCCAATTGACGACCATACGCTCTCTGAGACGACCTGTGTCTTTCAGGACAAAGTACAACGATTTGGCCCCTACTTTGCTTGCGCATACCTGTATGGTACAAAGAACGAAGCACGACGACCGGATATCTGGGTTTGGGAGGAAATCGAGCAGGGAATTGAAGACCTCAGATCCTTCGAGCTGGGTTATGCGATGGCGTATGCCAGTCTCCAGAGTGTTGGATGGAAAGTCTTCAGTCAAAAGATGGGCTGTATCTTGGCAAACGTTTGGGTTGAGGCAAAGAAGTTGATCGAGGTCGAGATGGCTGGATATAAGCTCTAAATTTGGACTTGGAAGTCACGGATACCCTCACTTGGTGATTTGGAGACATGACCCTGCTGCTTGGGAATGATATGAGGATATGGGGGGAGTTTGGGATTTTTTCGAGATACCATCATGGCTTGGGCACTTCTGGGAGAAGATGCTTGGGCTTTTTTACATTGTACAACAGGTAGATTCATACCCAGGCTTCATTGTTTTGAACCTTGAGCGTTACAACGAATACAGTTGCAATAAATAATATTACTCCTGACTTTTGTGACTTGAAAATGTGATTCTCGACTACTTGGTGATTGTGATATGATGTTGTGAATCAGATTATAAGGCACATAACTGAGAAATGAGAGCGATGTGACTAGAGAAATAATGAAGCGCACTAGGAGTGGCTAACTTACTCTATTTCTGCTTAGAAATCCCCAGGTGTGACATTCCCTAAGAAGGATGTATCATAACTCCAATTCTAACCTCAGGCAGTACCAAGTGCAACTTATTCCTTTATCTCCAGGCTTCTTTCCCACTTATTTTGACGACATTTTTGTGTTTATTTTATGTATTTCAGAATGAGAGAGAGAGTAAGAAGAAATGAGAGAAGGTGAAATGAGACTTGAGAGTCAATTTACCCTCATTTATGAAGTCACTTCAACCAAACTCTACCAATTCCAATACATTCTCATTTAATTACATTATTCTAAAGCTTTAAAGAAAGAGGATCAAATGAAGCTTCTTACTAGACATATAACGTGGTTTATCACCGAGTCGATCATATCACCGAGTCGACCACTTCAAAACCTATACAAAAAACGTCTGTGCATAACTGTGCACTTTACGCATTTGTGAATAAAAATATCTAAAATTAAATTCTTAGTTTTATTAGCATATAAATATTCTTTATTTTTGATTTTCAAATATTACACAGCTTGTACTAAAGTGTTATTTAAAAAAGAAAAAATAGTTAATGATTACAGGGGTCTTTTTAAACGAATCGTTAATTAAAACTAGTAAAGATATAAAATTAATATTATTATAATCTTAAAACCTTGTTTCTTTAATAAAATTTTAATTTAAAATGAATCTATTCATAAATACATAAGGGGCACGGTTATGCACAGACGTTTTTTGTTCAGGTTTTGAAGTGATCGACTCGCTGATAAACCACGTTATCTTTAAAAGCAATGTTATCTATGTAGAACTAAGTATAGTATTCTAAACATTTGGAAAATTGAAGTTTGATAAGACTTTTTACGGAAGATAATTTCTGTTGCTACCACCTTATTGGGTCGGTTGTGTTATTCACGTAACCACTCTGCGCCTATGGATATTTGCTTTTGGGCTTCAACTCTCCCTCTTTTAGAACAACAATGAATCAATAAAACCTCTTTACAGACGTATGGTATACGACAGTTATCACAAACCAAGTCGTACCAACAATTTCTAAGCCAAAATCGATAGAAATCTAAACTTTTTTTTCTTTAATTAGAGTGTTTTAAAGTTCTCGAGAAATAAGTTTAGATGAAATTTCTTACGGAAGTTAAAATTTAGATGGAATTAAGAAGTATCTAAACTATATTTCTTTATTTTTAGTGTTCTAACTCTCTAGAGAATTAAAGTTACAAATGGCTTGCTGCTGGAGGTGAAATTTAACTAGAAATGGAAAAGAATCTAATCCCTCTAATTTTAATTTTAATACTCAAAACGTCTTGGAAATGAAGTTATATGGATTTAGTCACGGAAGGTGATATTTGAGTTAAATTTAAGAAAGATTTAAGCCTAGTTTTCTTAAAAGAGTGTTTTAAATTTCCTGTGAAGTAAAGTTAAATAAAGCTTGTTATAAGGGATAAAATTTAGATGAGAATTAGGAGAAATTTAGAATTCTTTTGTTTATTTCTAATATTGAAGATTTTTAGGAGAAGCAAGATAAACTAAGGTTATTACTTGACAAGTAGTTTAAGTGGGAAGCCAAACATTTCTTGTTAAATTAGGTTATTCTAGAACTTTAAAAGAAGTTTAATTTTAACAAGCTACCTACGTACACAGATAATTTGAAGAACTATCCCAGCTTTCTTCTTGTGATTATTTTATTCTATTTTTCTAGAGAATTAAAGATGAAGTTACCTTTTTGGAAAGTCTAGAGATGATTTATATGAAATCCGATCTTCTTTTGTTTCATTGAAGTATGTTAAAGATCTAGAATAACTGAAATTAAGTAAGATATTTACGTGCTACTGAAATCCACGCGAATCTTTTGAGGAAAATTCATGTCAGTTAGAATTCTGGAAAAATTGTATAGTACTTGAGCAAGCTTCTTCTGTGCGGCTGAAATTCACGAGGACTTTAGAGAGAAGCTACACTTCTCTTCTTTTGATATCTTCTTCTTAGACTCTTAGAAAAATGACATGCTTTCATTTAAATTGAAGTCTCGAGACCTCACTTGGTGAGAAGCTAAGCTTGCATCGATCAAGTGTACTAGAAAAATAGACAAAAAGCGAGCTTCTTACGTGCTACCAAGTTTTACGAGGAGTTTTAGAAGTACCCAAGTGCTAATTACATAAGTAGTTGCCGACCAGTTAACCATCATTGATTCTGGAAGAATTAACACGAGCGTGTTGAGCTTGCTGAACACCTTCTCAGCCTTCTTGATTAAGTAACAGTATTGGCACACTCCCGAACAAACCATTGATTAGCAATTAGTATTATCAAGTAGGTGTTTTGAAACATGGAGATTGGTGATTGCTTCATCACGAAGTGCTTCGATGCCACAACCCAAGACCTCTGGTCAACATCTTGTTCTTAGGCCGTTTGATGCCCATCACGTTCTGGGGCAGTCGGGCTGGTCTTTCAGTGCGAATTCGCTATTGAATGTACTAGAGACCTTGAGAGCCCTCGTATACCGACTATATGCCGTGGTTACTTCTATGGGGTCTTCCAAGTTCTTCATCGACACCAACTCTTCTCGGCAATCATGCCTCGTCTTGCTCCTAGACTGCATCGATAAATGGGTCCTCAGTGACTGAATTGGAAGCGGCTTGCTCTCAATAAGGCCCCAAAAGGACCTTTTTCCTTTTCCCTTCTTAAAAGGCGCTTCGAGGAGATCTGCGGAATAGATGCCTGCGAGACTGTATGACTGCGTGCTTTCATTGGCGTATGAGTCAGTTGGGGTGTTGTAAAGCCACCAGAGGATGGGTCTTTTGGATGGTCCATACTGTAGCTTTGCCTAGGAGGATGATGCTGCGTCGAACAGAACATCACAATCTCTCACTAGATTTATGATAGCAAAGGTGCTTAAGAGAACAAAAAGTATCCAATGCGGCTCGAGGCCTATATCTTTTCTCAGTGCCCAAAAAACATCCATGCAATATTTACTTGTTTCCTCTTTAATGCCAATACACGACGAGGAATATTACCAAAAATTAATACGTCGATATAAAGCTTATAAAGGAATATCAAAGATAGTGATGGAGTAGGGGTAGATGGTGATGGAAATTTAAAGTTAATTTCGACAACAAGCTAAATCTTTATATATATCTGTCGTTACATATTCCTGGTGAATGGCACCTTGCACGACAGCCTAGTTGATCCACGTGCTTCGGCTCAGAGGATCCGACCCCTCTTTACCTTTACGCTTCATGCAATAAAGATATAGGCATACAACCACCTATTGCATCACACTTTATGACTACCAAGTCATACCAACGATATCTGTTGCTAAAACCCTGATTGGGCTGGTTGCATAGTACACGTTATTAGTCTGTATCTATAGATGTTTGCTTCCGGGCATCATCGACTTCCCCTCTTTAAGAACAAGAACAAGAACAACAATGAATCAGTAAAACCTCTTTACAGACGTACAATATACGACAGTTATCACAACCTGGTGATACCGACAATATCTTTTCTTGTTTAGATTAATAATAATGAGCAAGGTTTCTTGGGAGAATCAAGGATCTTGCAGCACTGTTTCTGAGCTTGAAGTTTTGATGTTTGCTTATTTCAGAGACTTACGGTATTGTTTAACCTTATAGATCAATCAAAAATAAATGTAGCAAGTTATGAGCTGGTGTCTGGGTGTTTACAGCCTTATCTTACATGTTTAATATTAATCCATTAAAGCTTTGGCCTTCGTATAACTGTCAACCATCCCGTTGTTAAGTCTGACACAACTTAATTTCCCAAGCATCGTCTACCATCCTTTCTCGGTATACTAGGTAAATGAGACGCCAAACTAGCTTTCATAGATTATTAATACGAAGGATTGTAGAATACGGGTTGTTCAATTGATCTGATATCTGATAACAGCCTTATTGTAAGTCATGGGTTCGTCATTGCTGCGCCTATATTTGACGTAACTCTTATGCTTGTTAATACGCATTGAGAAGCAAAGCTACTTTCTAACTTGAAATAACTTTTAGTATTTTACCTAGCGAGCGAGATGGTAAGAAACATAGGTTTTGCTCCGAGTACCCACGCTTTCGTAAATATTGTGCGAAAGAGTCTAGGAAAACGAGATTTATTCTCCTAGAAGGTTTAGAAGAATGGGGAAACTGATTTCTCCATTCTCCTATATGCTTTCGCATAATAATTGACATTGTGTTAAGTTTCCAGTGTAATGGAGGAAAGGGGTCTTAGACTCGGAGCAAAGCCCATCCAATTTGAGCTTGTCATTCACAATTCGACGATCAGACTGGCCATCTCGTCAGTGCATCAGCCCGACAAAATTTAGGATTTTGTTCCCATAAGTGCTCAACTAACAGAATAACACCCAAGGTCCCAGGCGCCACTTCTTCCCGCTATCCAGCATGAACTTTGTTGCTGGAACAGTATTAATAGTGCAGACTATGAAATACAAGGTATTCAAAAGAGACTTGAAGGTTCTAATTCGTTGCTAGCTCCGAAGTTATCTACCAATAGTTCCTTGGCTTCCTTGACGACACGATACACTGGCAACAAAGACCCGAACTGCTTATGTCTGCTCCACCTTTGAAAAATGAAAATTATGTAGCATCTGGCATTTGACTGTAAAATTAAAAGGATCAATTGTTCCTATATTTGCCATTTCCATAAATAGATTCCTCGTGTAGATCTTCTCATTTGGAAATAGCGGGCGTTGACTGAGTCGAGAACTAGACAACCTCTTTCGTCGATAAAAAATAAATTTAATGCATTTCTTAAAGTATATTGTGCTCCTTAGAATGGAGTAAATTATTCCAGCACAGTCAATCAAAGCACTAATACTTGCTAACCCATTCCCAAGTTCTCTCCGAGACCAAGATACCTCTTACGGTTACAAAAGTCCTCTCTGGTAAAGTGGCATCATCTGTATCTTGTGCGCCGAGTGAAAGCAAATGTTTAACAACCCACGGGGCTCCAATCTGTTTTGCGGCATTGACGGGGAGCATGCTGGAATATTCGTAGCCATCGTTGAGGGAAACTCCAGCTTCAACGAGAAGGTTAATGGCTGTCAGATTTCTGGAGCAGATCGCGGCACAAATTGCTCTTCTCCCTTCTTCTCCTTCCTCTTCCAAGATCAAGTCTGGGAATCTATCCAATATCAATTTAATAACGCGGGGTTGGCCATTGTATGCAGCGAATCGAAGGGCTGTGCGAGGGTCGGCACCTAGTTCAAGAAATAACTCAACTACTTCTTCCTGTCCACACTGTGCAGCTGCCTCAATTGGGAGACTACCTTGGATATTTGGCCCCTCAAAGTTTACGTCCGCTCCTCGCTCTATGAGAAAACGTGCCATGCTGGTATTTCCATGAATAGCGGCGATGGAAAGCGTACCATGATATGTGCGATAGTTCAGCCATGGGAAGGCATGAATGTTTACGCCATTGTCAAGGAGGAGTTGGACCACATCTTTTCTATCACAGCGAATTGCTTCCCAGAGCATTTCATCCCCAAGCTCAGGAAAGTCGGATAGGGTTTTGCCAATGTTTTGAAAGATTGTTTTGATGAGATCAAGGCGGCCTGCCCGTACACCTGCTAGCACTGCACGAAGGTATTCGAGTTTGGTCGAGGGCAATCGATGCCGTGGGAGCAATAGAATATCAACTATATCACCATAGCCACCAAGTACCGCTGCCCTCAGTGCACTGACCGGAGATTCTCGAGACGATACTGAGGGTACTGCTTTCTCCTTGGGATCCCAGTCTGTAATTTCTTCTTGGCTGTCTTCTCCAGGTTCAGAAAATAAATCTGGACGAGCGCCGCGATCTAGGAGATAGCGAACAATATCAATATGTCCCCATGCGGCCGCAAGTACTAAAGGCCGTCCGAAGTACGGAGTAACGCCATTGACTTCTGCCAAGGCTGGTGAGGAGTCCAGGAACGATTTGACGAGAGGTAGACTGCCAATAACGATGGCGCCACATAACAAGTTGAGGGCATCCAAATTAGCGTCGACTGGTTCGTTACCCCAGTAGGGGGAAACATATCCAAGGCCAACAGCTTGTGCAACAGACTCGTGCCGGTTGCTAACCTGTACCTCATCCGTCTCACTAATGAGCGCATCAAGCGCGAAATTAACGATTTTGAGAACAGAAAGCCGACTTCTGCTGGTCGTGTTGGCAGAACATGATTTGGCAAGCAATATCTTGCCCCGAAGAGTAGAACCTAACGAGCCTACCAGGTAGGGTGTGGCGGGGTTATCTATGTCAACGACTTGACTACGGATGAACTCGGAGTCAGTGTTGCCATTTCTAGAAGCATGTCTGAGACGGGAAAAGAAAACCTACAATATACAAATAGCCTCAAGGATGGCAACATTGAAAGATCGACAGGTTTTCCTCAACAATACCGCCTTCCGCAGGCCAATGGCAGTGACCAAATGTTTGATAATGTGGATGAAAATATCATTGGGAAGACGATCGATCATCTTGGGCGATACCGGAGTGATTCGTTGAATTGAAAGCAAGAATGTGGAGTAAGCAAATACTGATTGATTGATTGTTGAGTGTAGCAGCGGTTAAATCCAAAGGTAGGTAGAAATCAGAAAATACTACCAGGTGGTGGGTTGAAAGCTCAGGTGAATGCGGCGTGGAAAGAAGATTCGATGCAGGTGTAGGGGGTTAGGTACCGAACTAAGCTTTAGTGGCCTGCACGTCTAGCCTGACTGTACTCGTTCTGCGGAAATAAGCATTTTAGGTTAAGATCCTTGTGTTTCAAATCAGACGATTGAGCTTAGACGAAAGATTATTAGTATATGGCTCGCTAAACTCCTCTCGTATGACAGGGGACAAGGAGTGCCTGTCAAGCCAGGCGATTGGCCTTCACAATTGGAATAGCTACAGTTCGACTTGTATTCCAAGGCTTATTCCTAATTTTCTAATTTGAGAAATCTAGAAACCAGCCTCATTAGGACTCATGACATGTCAGAACGATGTTCTCTCACAAAAGCAAGATGTCTATAAAGACTGCTAGTATTTCTGATTGTCCAAGAAGTTTTCATTCCATCATTCCATCATCTCTCATTGAATCGATAACAACTTCCTTCCTTTTGATTATATCTCTCTCTATCTACTATTTACTACAAAACTTCACGACACGCCCTCTCCTAGCTCTATACCCATTCATTCTACAAAATGAAGCTTCTTTCGGCAAGAAATGCTGTACTGCTTTCTACCTTTTTAAGCAGCTTCCCATATCTTGCCTTGGGAGCACCTATCACTCAGAATACAGCGATCACAAAACAAGTCATATCTCGCGATGATGGTCTTTTTCTTTTACCCGTGGAACGACCAGGAGTTGCGAATATCACCGCTCAGAATGAGAATGACGTTTCTTTTGAGCCTACTGAAGACGTTGATAACGTTAAAATCGCTGGTAGGCTCTCTCGACCACCTCCACCTCCCCCCCCACCACCACCACCACCACCTGTTCGGCCACCACCACCTCCGCCTGATCGTACTATTACTGGCCCAGTAGACCCTGTGGGACCTACTGGACCTCGTCCTGTGACTGTTCCTGGTTCAGTGCGTCCTAATCCTTCACCACCAAAGCCTGCAGCTGAGTATAATATATTCGAAAAAAACCCTGGCTCGGGTGCTGGAATAGGCGCTGAACCCAAACCTATGACCACCTACGAAAATTCCGGAAAGACTCAAGTAAATGGCTACGAAACAATTACCAAGAGCGGTAAGCAAGACACGCCGATTGTCGATAATGTGGCAGATCTTGCCAAGTATCCAGGGAAAAACGCTGCTTTCCTGAACATCCGAAAGAATGGCGAGTACAAGGTCGAGGACACCGATGTGGGGGTCAGTGATCTGAAGGAATTGAACTACTTCACGTCAGAGGAGCTTGGCTTCGATATCAAGAATGCTGGTGTCTTTTTAAGACAGACAGTTGTCCGCAGCGTGAAAGGCAAAGATGGGGAAATGGTCAACAGAGGCACATATGCAAAGAACGGGGAGTTCATTGTTTATCAAGATGCTTTCAAGGATAATGATAAGGCGCTCGACAAGAATAAGCTACCCCTTAACGAGAGTATGTAGCTTTTCCAACTTTTCTCCTCCTTTAAACTCATCTTCTGAGTGTTCGGGAGCAAGTTCCGGGTTCTGGGTCATCGAAATTACTTTTGCTAACTTGTTGCAGTGGGTATGCAGAACTTCAAGGAGGCTGCTGGTGACAACATGAAGAACCTCAAGGCAGCATTTCTCATGGACGTTCAGAACAAAGAGTTCTGGGGCATCACAAGACAGAATTATAACGACGTGGGGAAGCAGTTCAACGAAGTCCTCACTTTCAACAGTGGAACCACACAATTTGATCGTTATATGGGAAGCCCAAACTTCAAGAGCAAGTTCTTCTCATTTGGCAACCATCATAACGCTATTGGTAACAAGATTCCCGCAAAGGTTATTGTTATTCCAAACGAGGTCTTAATTAAGAAAGGGGAAGGCACAGAAAAACTTAAAGATGGAACGGAGGTTCCAATAAAAGATACTTTCGCCGGCAAGCTTACTGCAGTTGTCATGTTCAAAGACGCCTAGTTTTGAAGTTTCGTTTGAGTTTCAAGATCTAATTCCTGCAATTTCTGAGGGGTCTATTTGGATGATAAAGGGGTTGTTGGTTTAAGTTTTGTTTCGGTTTCGATTTGTATTAAGTGACCTGGTTCCTGCAATTTTTGTTTTCATTTTTGTTTAGTTGATAGAGGGGGGTTTCTTGATTTAAATTCTGTTGGGGTTGTATTATCACATTTTAAACAATTCTCGCTTTTGTACCTTACCTCACTGCTTTTGGAGAAATAGTAGGTACGGCATCCTGAATGCACCAAAGGCCAAAAACGACTAAATCGCAAATCGAAAAACGCAGATCGCAAAAGTCAACTATTTATAGTTAGAGTAGAACTTGATAGCTATTATCTAAGGCCATTTAAGAGATGTCGCAAATCACAAATTCTCACTTCCCTACTCTCTTATATACTCTCTCTCTCCTAGTAAAAAGAGAGGGAGTTGAGTTTCCCCCCTCTCCTCTAAGCCTGAAATCACACCTCGCTACCTATCTAGTGTCTTCTTTCCCTCTCTCTCTTCTTCCCACTCTCTCTTACATACGTATAAGAAGCGGTAATCTTGAAAGAGGAATAATCAAGCAGAGACGAAGAGAGGGTGAGAGGTGTTAAGAGGGGTGAGCGGGTAAGCAAGCATTTCAGGGGAAAGTTTTTCCTAGCGTGGGTAAGGGGAGTTTGTCAAGCAAACATATTCCCCCCTCCACCGCCTCTCCCCTCTCCCTCTCTCTTATTTACCTAGCAATGATAGCAAGAAAGCGATGCGACCGTGAAAATATCATAGTGAAGATATGACAATGAGTGCGTAGGTAATGACGCGCCAACGATAAGAGTAAATAAAGAACCTAATGTACTAACGAGCCTGCGGTCATGGGTCTGTGCGTACAGGGCATTTTTTGGCGATCCTCAGGCTTCACTAAAGTAACTACAGGCAGTTAAAAGCGAAAGCTATAATCATCACTTCAACGTATTGAAACGACCAAGAATTTAGAAGACTGAGCCTTCGATTATCTAAACGAAAAGAAGCTAAAGTAGATTTTCCCTAACTAACTTTATCTCTTTTTCAACTTTGAATTTAATTTTTGTAAATAAAATGCCCTGTACGCACAGACCCATGACCGCAGGCTCGTAAGGTCTTGTAATGGGTAGTTGGCTAGGAAGTAGCGAGAGAGCAAGAGAATGTACTTGAAAATCATACTATTTTCCACCTACAAAAAGTGACACTCTGCAATTTGCGGTTTCGGTTTGCGATTTTTTCTTTTTTGGCCTTTGGTGCATTCAGGATGCCGTAGTAGGGCCGCGAATTTATATTTTTAGCATACTTGCTTCTACGATTACAGAACGCGAGAAGTGAAATATTAAATATAGTTAAAACGGAAAGACATACTTTTTACTACATTCATGGTCACCTTTTACGTATGACAAGGATATCCAGGTTTTACGGGTCTGTTATCAAGTATCAGTAGTCTCTAGAGCATGAGTTCGCTTAAAAGGGGTCGTGATTCTTCACCTAATTTCTAGAGAGATACTACTGCTATTTTGCTTCCTCTTTTCTAAAAGGATATCTCGTGCTAATGAGTAATTATCTATCCTATCATCTGTAATGAATTATTTTATTTCAGACTTTTCGTAATTATGTAAATATCTAACGTACATGTATAGCGAACTGGCCAAATAAGCGAACCGGCGAATTGAAAACACACCTAAAATCGCGATTTTGACTTTGTAATATCTTTACGAATTGTTAATCAAAATATTAAAATTTAAACTTTGATTTCATTACTATGTATATATATAGAATTCCGAGTTTCAGACGCTATATAATCTTAGTTAGCGATTCGCTTAAAAAGACCCTTGTAATCTTGTCTTTTTTCTTCTTCTTTTAATAACTTTTTAATATAAATTAGTCTTAGTCTTACATTTCATAAATTTTATATTTATATAGTAATTAAATCAAAGTTTTGGGGCATGTTTGGCTCGCACAGGCTCTATTCGATTCCGCACCCAAAAGTTGAATTATGCTCGATTCGATTCGAGGTGAATCGAATAGAGCCCTTGAATCGTAAATCTGTTTGGCTCACTTTTTATAATTCGGCATGAATCGAATCGAATAGAGCCTTGGCACTTCGATTCAATTCATGCCATACAAAAAAGTCGAATAAAGCTCTATTCGTAAATTGTACCTCGAGGTACAATTCACAATTCAGAGCTCTATTTAACTCGTGCCATTAACATCACTAATATGCCTCGTATATGTAGCGCCATCCACCAGTATCGTACTGTCCAGAAGCAACATTGTATAATCGCTCGTCGCGAAGGAGTAGTAATTCTAGGCGCAATTACTGCTATAGCCGCTGCCTTATATTATCGCAATAATTTCGTTAAGCGTCCACAGTATATTTCGAAGCTTCGAGGGGAGGAGTGGGTAATAGAGTTGCTCACAGAGCACCCAAAAAGATCGGAAGATAAGATCGGGATATCGCAGGAGGGCTTTCGACATGTGGAGAAGAAATTATAAAACAACTAATCATTCTTTTACTATTAATTCTGTATGCTACCCTATGTTTGTGTGTCGTCAACCTTTTCCTCAACTTCGTACAATTCCTCAATCCATTCTCCCTCGGCCAAGGTGCCTTGCAATTGCTCCTTAAGCCACTCTTGCTGTAACTCCTTCGGTGCCTCTGTACAGTAGCTCAAGTACTCGCTAGCTACTATCTCATCTCGAAGCATGCTAATAAATCGTATAACGCCTTTACGTGTAAGACAATTTTCCTTGAATGCCTTTATACGTGCCTGACCTCCAAGAAAGGAAAGGTCATAGTACGCCACTTGAGCTTCTCAGCGTGAAGTTCACCGATCTCCTGCCACTTCTCTTCAGGCAGGATCACTACCTTCTTCTCGTCATCCCAGCCAGCACCAGAGAGGTCTCGTAGGAATTTAATTTGACGATACTCCTTAAGGCAGGACCACTTCGTATTGGTATTCTCTGGTGTCTTAGTAGTGTCTCCTTTGGTCACAAACTTTGCTGCAACGTTGGCCCAGAGAGTCTTCTTCATATTACCCAGAGGTAATACTTCAATCCTTCTCTTCTTGCATAAAGTGGACAAGGTCGTGGACAATCTCGTCCGGCTCCCATTTGGTGGGAGTCGCACGTGGCTTATCGCTCTCCTTTCTGGGCATAATAGCTTATAGGTTGATGGCAGGTAAGTTGAAGACTACAAGACAGCATCTTGGAGACGATTTTATCACTGTTACAAAGGGCACTGAATTCACTGTAGGAACCAAACAGGTCAATAATTCAATCTTTTATTGAATCGAGAAGTGCTATATTCATACTACGAGTAAAAGTGGTACGTGCATTCTCTATTCGCCACGAATACAGCCTCGAATCGAATATCGCAAAACGCTAGCCAAACATGCCCTTAATTTCAACATTTTTGATCAACAATTTGTAAAGATATTACAAACTCAAAATCGCGATTGTAGGTGTGTTTTCAATTGGCCGGTTCGCTATACATGTAATTAACAGTCATCTCCCCGCCCCCAACAGGAGCAGGCAACCAATTACTAGTCCAATTCTCATTCACCCCAGTCGGCGCCCTATCAACTCTCTGAATCAAAATCTCAAACTCCCCATCCCTCCCCTTCCCCTCATCTCCATAAACTTCCACACCATCCGAATAAGTCAAGTTACTTCTATCCCCCAAAGAATATCTATCCAACCCATTAGGAATAAGATAATTCGTACGGTTATAAGCCGTTAAACTCCAAAATCCAGTTATAGGCGGCTTTCTACTGAATGTCAGGATGTAGGATTCATTAGCTTTCAAGGACATCGCGCCGAGTGTTGTGGGATCCTGATATGTAGGGTATAGAGCTTGATCTTGTGTCAATTGGAGGCTTCCATAGAAGGTGGGGGGAGTCAGTATTGCCTATCACAAGAAAAAAATCTCGGGTTACGGCAGAGGATAAATGCTGGGGGCCAGGAATGATTCGGGGGTGGTTCAAGAGAAAGTATGTGGGAGAACGGTTTCCTCATTACCTACGAACCAGGCGATAAATATCCGCGCTACATATTCGTCGTGGAAATCTCCGCTGATAGAGGGGAGGAGGAGTGACCATCCGTTTTGAGAGAAGGCGTGGTTGGATGGGGTGTCAAGTAAAGTAGCGATAGAAACGGAGATTTGCGCGGATATAAGGTATAGTTCAATCCAGCGGGAGGGGTATATGCTCCGTCTGTTATCCCGGCGTTTTTCAGGGCTTCCTTTACGATTTCGATATCCTCTTTTCGTTCTGGGGGGTTGGAGTCGGTGACACTAGCGAGAAGTCGAAGCGTCTGAGTTATTTGAGAAACACTGAGTTCATAGGGTAGAAGAAATGCGGCCTCTGATAGCTCGCCGTTTCCAAGTAGTTCTGTTGTGAGAGGGGCTGCGATTTGTTGTCTGGGAATAGTCCGAGTTTTGAATTGCGCTTGGAGGGTATGCACTTCATCGAGGTCCGTTCTATTGTTTTTGACGACAATTCGTGCCATTATGCTACCTTAAACGGTCGGGTATCTAATTATTCCTTTGTATTTGGCATTCGGACTGCTTTCTGTTTGAAATCCAGGTTCTTCGTCCTCGCCTACGAAGGTAAGGAGGTAGTCACCAGGTTCACTTTCATCGACGAAACCGAGATTGGCGAAGTGAACCCCATACCTATAAACATTAGCTCTTGAAACACGTAACTATTAAGTTATTTTTATACTTACAGATCATAGAATGGAACAACATAAAAACGATCTGTTGGAATCTCAGGCACTGTAACCACAACATCCGAACAAGAAAGATCGATCGCTACTCTCGAATAGAGCGTATCAACATTTGGCCTGACGAGGACCTCGGAAGTTGTAGTTGCGGTATGAATTTCATGCTGGAAGGTGTTGATTCCAACTGCTCTAATTGTGGGTTCGAATGTTTAAACATATAGGATAAGAGGATAGCCGTACTATAGGTTGAAAGTCAGCGGTGGGCTGATATGAGGGGTATAGACATACTATCAAAGCAAAAGCGGTAGCATTGTCGGCGGGACTTTGTGCGTTGATGAGACGGAACGCCAATTGAAGGAGAAAAATAGCAAGTGAATACATTCTGAGTTGCAGAAAAAGGGTAGTTAATATCGGAAGCAAAAGCAAAAACGTCTCGCGAAGAGCTGTATATATACTTATTCCCAAACTCCCCACCCTCCCAAGTTACGGCTTCAAAAACAACACAGCTGAATGAAGACTTTGATGACGTATCAGCACCATCAATGCCTTTCCGAAGTTAGCGTTTCCTTTCTAAAACCCACAAAGTCCGTATAAAATCAGAAAGCAGTTTATCCCATCTTAGCTGCTATAACAGGGTACATCTACACAAGCCTCAGCCAAGCTCTCAAATATCCCGGAGTAGTAATTGAAGAAGTTGCAATCTCACATCAGCCGCCGATCATCGTTCAGGGGTGTCCTAATGCTAAGCGAATTTCAGAGGCTTCGATCTCACATGTGGGTGGGTCAGGGCAGCGTACTCGAGTATAACATGGCCTCAGTGCAGGGTTACCAAGGAAATATACGCACCTATTCAATAAGCTAATTGAGCGTACTTCCTATCAACTCTTTCCATCTGTCTCTAGTCGAGCCAAAGCAGGTGAACGCACGAGAAAGTCAAAACCTCAACCCCTGGGGGTGTTATGAGAAAGGAAACCAGCAAGCGGAGGAATGAAAAGACTCCAGGGAAACCCAGGAAATATGTCTACACCCTAGGGATACCCGCACTATACGACCTCTCTCACACAAGCTACTAAAATCAAAAACGCATCCACAAGAGAATCATAAATTATACACACACACCCAGTCATTATATTTGTCTCTCCCCGGCGAACTCTTTACTACAAACACTAGACCACCCCATCACAAATCTCGACCTTTGAAGAAAAAGTTATCCCCCATTCACTCCTATTCATTCCATTCCCTTTCCCTTTCCCATTCCCGTCCCACAATTCCCATCGAAAACACAAAGATATCCCATCGCATCCCATTCCATCGCATCCATCCGTCCATCAAGAAAGAACAAAACCCATACAAAACAAGAAATAGAAAAAAAAATTTAAATCAGACAACCAACGCCACATATCCATAACCCCCCAACCTGGCCAGAAGATCGCATTCAACTACCAGGTATGCAAAGTTTATGTAAAAAAACGAAAACCCAATTTCGCCCCCAGAACGAGAAAAGAAAAGAGTATTTTCGGTCTTTCAAAAAAGGGACTTCGCTTGCTTGCTCGCTGGACGAAAAAAATAAATCAAAGTCAAAAAAAAGCAAATACAGAATTGGTATCGTGGATCAAAAAAGGCTTAACATCATCGTCGACCCAGTCCCCTCAGCAACCGCTCCCGCATATCATGCTCGCTATCAAAAGCATTACTCATCCCACCCCCAGTCCCCCCATACCCAGAATGCGCATGCGAATTACTATGTGCAGAATTATTTGATCCCCTCGAGACCCGCAAAAGATCCTGAGCACTTTGATCAAAAGCGCTAAGACCGGTATTGCTCGTACCGTACAAGCCAGCGCTGCTCACAGAAGATCGAGAATGTGCGTTCGAGTTCGTGTTGGTGCCACCAAGTCCAACACTCAAACCTGCTTGTCCGTAGCCCCCAAGACTCGCAGTAGTGCCACTACCACTATGGCCAAGAGACTCGAGAGTTGGAAGATCAATGTAGGGGGCATCCGAGAATTGGCTGTATTGATTTTGACTCTGAGTTTGTTGAGTGGATGGCGCTTGAACATGTGATCTTGAAGAGGAGTACGATGTCGTTTGTCCCATGGAATGTGTACTGGGGGTCCTGTATGGATTTTCGGCCTGTGTGAAAGAGGGAGATGCCTGTGCCAGATTGTTTTGGTTCGTGGTACGATAGTTGGATTCGGTCTGGGAGAATGAGGGTGATGGTTGAGCTATATGAGGGCTCGCAGTTCTGTATGCTTCAGCTTGTGAAAACTGAGGAGAAGATTGAGCTATGGAGGTTTGTGACATTCCACTTTGGGCCAAGGCATGTGAACTAGAGCTTCTATAGCTATTGTTGTTATTCAGCTGAGGAGAAGCGGATTGAGTGCTGTCGTATAATTGTGATGCTTGGTGAGAGGGGTATTGCTGGTTATAGGAAGCAGCACTTTGACTTCGTTGACCAAAATATGACCCCGAGGAGGGCCTCGATGCGTGGTCTTGGGATGTTTTCTGTTCGCTTCGTTGAGTAGTTTGCTGGCTTCCTTGTTGAGATTTCTGGTGCTGCATTTGTTGCGATGCTACAGCTGTCGCTTGCTGTGGGGGAACTGACGAGGGCTTTGATTGCTGGCGTACGTGCTGTTGTTGTTGCTTTTGTTGCGTTTGAGGCATGGTTGGGGTGTGGCTGCGACCATTTTGCTGCGACAAACTTGCAAACCTCTCATAATGAGCCTCCAAGCCTTCCGCAGGAGGGCGAGACACGGGTACACTCTGCTGGGAAGAGGTAGTTTGGGACTGGGAGGATGCGGCTTGGGAATCCGGAATAGTACTTGGTGGTATTGTTGGAGTAGCAGCACTGACCACAGAGGCAGTTTGAGTTCGAGATGGGGGCTCAACTGGCTTTGCGGCCGGTGCCTTGGGCTTTCGCTGGCGCTGTCTTTTTGCAGGCGGTGGAATGGGAGTTTCAACTGAAGCCCATTGAATTGCATCCTTGGCCATGTTTGTCATATCATTAGCGGCTGCCAGTGAAGCACTGTTCGGCATTTTGTGTGTAATCTGATTAGTCGGCTGAACTTGGGGCGTATATTGTTGTTGGACTTGCTGTTCGTGTTGCTGCGCTTGTTGATATAGTTGATGTGGTTGTGGCGGTGGTCGCTCTTGTACCTGGGGTGAAATTTGCTGCTGAACCTGTTGTTGAACCTGCTGGGCCTGCTGTTGTGGTTGATTGTGGACCTGTGGGCTATTTTGTGAGGGATATCTTGAGGAAGCAGTACTATTGGGGACTGTTTGGACCACCTTTGGCTTTGCAGGAGCTCGCTTTCTTTTTACCCCACCCTCTGCTTGGGTCTTTTTAGGTGGCAAGATTGGAGAAGGTACAGGAGGAGCGTTATTGGTAGACATGCCGATCGTACCATCAACACCCCTGAAAGCCTGTAGGACAGCACGTTCTTCCGGGCTTAATTCATCTTCCATTGGAACCGCTGATTGGCCACCGTGATTCTTTTGCGTGTTGTTTTGCCATGCCTGATTTGAATACTGAGGGACTTGGGCTGGTTTTGCTTGGGGGATTATTGCTGGGTGATAGCTATTCTGGCTTTGATTCTGATTCTGGTCTTGCTGATCAGATTGCAGAGCGTCTATCGCCGCGCCAGCCAAATCCTGAGCCTGTAGCGCTTGGTGGGCATCTGATGTTTGCTGTTGTCCATCCTGAAATTGATCCATACCAGAACCTTCAGGCTGTCCATCTTTCCTCTTTTTATTTGTAGAGCCTTTTGGCCTTCCTCGTCCCTTTCTCTTTAAAGCACTCGCGGATACATTATTATTTGAAGCTTCTGCTGTTGGGGGTTGGGCAGGAGTGGATGGAGCCTGTTGTTTCTGCTGCTGCTCGGTTTGTTTGATATGCTCAGTGGCACCATTGTTTAGAGCGCCTGTATCAGGAGCACTAGGAGCTTGGGGGTTGACTTCAGCCAAATTTTGAGGTAGTCCCCACGCAGGGGCGGAAACTGCTGGTCCATAACCATATCCATTCATCGAATTTGGTTGCTCCGCTGAAGCTACCGGAGCACCACTTGATGGTGTCATTTGATGGCCTTTGGACGCACGATTCTTCTTCTTTCCTGCTTCTGGCATCTTTATAATTTCTGGGCTTTTCGACGAAAGGTCAGGAAAGATTTCCGCAAGCCACCCAATAAACAACGCACCCGTTTCTCGTGTATTTGCGCTTTCTGGAAAAATGCCATCTTCTGGTGGAGGTGCGCCCGGAATTCCCCCAAAATAGGCCACCGCTTTGCATATCTGATCCACCACCGTAATTGGGTTGATACTTCGTAAAAGCGTTAGAAGTCGCGCCTGTTCCATTTTCGTTTCGTCTGGGGCTAAAGGCCTTGCCTGTCGTTTATCGTCCCTAGCAAAAGGGGATCCACGATTCGCGCCTCGGTTGGCTTCGTTCAAAGTGGCATCGAGTCCTCTTTTCTTTGGCGCAACATATTTCTCCTGCTGAGCTGCCTTAGCCCGTGACGCGGTATTTTCACTCGTTCTCCTGGCAGCGGCGTCACGCTCTGCGGCAGCATCTCTACCAACAGACTCGTTCTTCTTCGCTCCATTATTCTGGCCCATGGACATCACACCAAAGTTGCCTTGCTTCTGGTCCGTCTTGCCCTTCAACTTGCTGGGAACGGGGTTTCTTACTCGTCCATCTTTATTCGGTCCCAGAATCCCCTCGATAATTGATTGTGAGGACTGGTCGAGAATACTGATCGGGCCATTTACGGCTGGTGTGGCATTGACGCCATTGAGGAACTGGTCGATTTCAGGAGGGGCGCTTCTCGGAGGTGGTGCCGAAGTGGTTGGGCGATCTGTATTCTGGCCAGAGGGGGGACGAGATGGTTGCGCCATCTCTCCAGTCTGCCCTTTGTCGGAGGTGAAGCTGAAGTTGATGGACCAGAGGAGATTTGGTTGATCATAGGTCGCGTTTGGTGATTTGGCGTGCTTGGGGAAGAGGCAAAGCGCGTGCGTGAAGGGTCACCACTAATTGAAAGTCGGAGACGGCGGGTAACGCATTGGGAGGGAGGATATTAGAGAAATCGGCGTTCGCTCTGCCACCGCTGCAATGGAAATGGTGTCTTTGGGATCGTGATTGGGATTCGCATCTTGTTGTGCGCACAGCTTGTTCTCTGGGCTGGCAACCACGCCTTGCGCTTAGCGCCAAGAGCCCTTCACTTCATAGGTAGCGGAAGTTTGCACTAGTGGCCTGTCTGTCTATTTAAATTTAGGTTACACTAAATAAACTCAATACTTATAGGAAAGGGGGGGTTTTTATTTATTTTAATACTGCATAGACATTACAGAGATTACAGGAAATATTAAAACTACTTGTAGTATTTCCAACACAAGGCCGTAAGTACTCGGTCTCAGCTGAGGTCACGGTGACGGACTTCCAACATATTCTAAGTGTAACATGACCACCTTGCGATGGACATCAAAAGCGGCAGTAAATACATCAGGTTCAACCCTTCGTTGTTCCAGCTTTTTAGGGCAATTGAAGGTAATTCTTCCAAATACTTAAAACAATTTAAAATATTGATCCAGGTGTTTAAAACAATGAACTTCAATTGTCCCAAAGTATACAGCAATGAAGGTTATAACAACAAGTATTTACTCCCACTTTTAATGACCACTGGAGTGACCACTTTGATGTTGCGTGACACTTCAGAACAACCAAAACAATCATCCGAACTAGTCTAGGAGAATCAGAAAATACACATCTCAATCCTCGTAGCCTTTTAGAACAAAACCTAGACCCTTTGAGAAAGATTGCACCTTCAAAGCTCTAAAACTCTAACATATACTCAATTCCCCTTTTTCTCCTACATATCCCACTATCTACCCCATCTACCCACCAAATGGCAGACCAAAGCCCAATCTCATCCTCTCCCCTTCCCCCAAGAACTCCTACAAATACACAGCAATCCACCCAACCCTCAATTTTCTTCCTGTGCAGCACGTTGTCTCACACTCCACAGCTCATGCGTCCACCCCTTAGCCCTCAATTTCTTGCTCCTAGATGCCGCACTACTCTTTGAAGAGCTAATAAGAAGCAGCGTCTTACTAGCATAAGTAAGCACCCTCACCAAATCCTGCATCCTCCCCGTGTCCGCAAAGAGAGCAATCAAATCCGACTCTTCGTCCGCGATAATACCTGCCATATCCATACACTCCATCAAAAAGTCCCGAGTGAGAATACGGCCCGCGAATTCAAGAACGCGAATATAGGCCAGGATCGTCTCGGGAAGATAAGTTTCTCTTAGAGGTATGAATTTTGCCTCCAAAACCGCTGTCAAGAGAAATTAGTTGCTGGATTTGGGTATTAGGGAGGGGAAAGTATACGATTGGAAATTGTAAGAAGCCATCCCTTGCAAAGTGGCGGCATGGATGTTCGAGTTTGCATTAATGTTTTTGCAACCGCCTGCTTTTCCATCTTAGACTGAACAGGATGCTCAGGTGCGTTTTGCCTAAATCAATAGCAATCAGTAAATAGTAGCCATACCAGGGAAGTCGAATGGAACCTACTCTCGCATGATCATCTCAACACCACTGATGGTCTCGATATTATCTAAAGTTTCAACCAGAGCCTCAAGTTCTCGGTAGTTCCTTGCTTCAGAGACCAGATATTTCTTCAGAAGTGTTTTCTGGTTATAAGTGCCATCTAAAACTTCAGTTAGATCTTCTTCGCCTTCTCCCTCCAAGCCATGGAAATCGAGACTCTCGCCCAAGATTGCACGGGTCTTGTTAAATGCGATATCATGACTTGGCATTCTGACAGCAAGCATCCGAGCTGCGCAGAGATGATGGTATCCTAAACACGATTAGCTGTAGATCGAGGAACCAGAAGGTTAGAACAAACTCAGGAATCGGCAATACAACACGCAGCCAATGTAGAATAGTTCACTCCAAAGCCCATCGACGAGTAGGTACCACTCAAGGCTTCTAATGAGAAGCATATCTACTCTTTCGATTCTGTCCTCTTCTCCAAAGAAGTCTAGTTTAAGAAACGGCTCCTCTGAACCTGGTAAAGTCGTGAATAGCTTGAATTTTTCAGCAGCAGGGTACCCGTCGTTTGGGTCTTCTTTGTGATCGCCCAGAAGGAATCGAGCTTGATCCGTAACAAACTGTTGCACATCGAGGCCGAGGTCTCTCATGAGCTTAATTTGTGTAACGCGCTGTTCATTGTCCGTAATGTCGATAAGACTTCTGCTTAGCGTAGCATATCTTCTTCTTCCGGTAAGCTGGGAGCAATAGAGTGGTATCAGCTCCTCCTTGCCTGAAAGCTTGAGAAATTGGATATAAGCGCAAATCACATTCTCTACCCTATGTCGGGTTTTAAACCCACCGAGATCAACCCCGAGGCCCATAAAAACCAATATAACATGAGTGAGAACTCTCAAACTATCGTGGTCTTCCAGCCGAATGTATCTCTCAAGGTTGTCAAGCTGTACGTCCTCAAATGGTATCGTATTTGATTCAGTTTTCTCATTTGCGAATTTGGATAGCGCGAGCCCTTGTTGGTTTATGAAAGTGGGGAACTGATTTGCGATCAAGACACCTTGGATCATCTTCATCGGTCTCGATGCCTCTTCCTGGGTTCGTGGGTCATTCGCTAAGCTCTCGATGAATCTTTCTGTCGTAGTTTTTGGGTCGCCATGAAACTGAACTGCATCAAAAACACCGAAATTCGACATGGATATAGGAATCGAAGCCCGGGAACCAAGATTTTGGAGATAGGTGTCAAATTGCGTTTGTAGCAAGGCGCTATAATGGGTGAATAAAAAGTCATCCCAAGATCGACAGACAGGTTCGACACTGGATACATCACCACTGAGGACGCCATAAACAGCACGCTCATACTCGTCAGCTCCTGTTTGGCGAGCCAAAGCAAAGCACATACGCCTCCACAAACCCCAAGACGCTGGGTTTGCAGGCTCGTTATCTCCATTTTCGTTTTTTGTAATCTTCATACGTTCATTGGGAAGACTTGCCATACTGACGGCTCGCCAAATCTGAGTTCGATCCATGCACCACTCTCTGATTTCGTCAGGACTTGTTCCTCGGCGTAGCATCTCATAACAACCCAGCCAAATAGCTCTTTCGAAATATTGATCTTCAACCTGGAGTTTTCTACCCTGTCGTGCCATGGCATCAGGGTCTAGCTGTGAAACTAAAATTTCCGTTTTTGAGGAGTTCAAGTGTATGCTCTTCACATCATTCGATTCTGGGTCGAGACATTCGTGTGATCCGAGATTACGCTTCGTTTGTTTGATGGCAGTCTTCGTGTGTATCCATCCATGAGCTATTATATCACCTCTTTCGGCGTTTTGGTGCAATTCCTTAACCATCTCATTAATATCCTCTCCCGATTCTTGGGCCGTATCTTTGAGCCATCCGAGAACAGTTTTGCGTTCAATTGCAAGCTCGTCGGTCTTGAGAAAATCGTCCCAAAGCTCCTGCTCCGTTGAATACCGGTGGATGGCTGATTGGTGTTCAACGCTCATTTTATCTGCTTCTGTAGCTGGGTGTCGAACTTCGACGAGGCGAGCTAACAGATCCCATGTTTGCGCCTCTTGTTCCCAGCGCTCTAGGTCGGCCAGAGTGGTTTGATCCGAAGATTGAGGGCCCGGCGAATCTTCATAGTCCGAATCCAGCTCATCCGTATCATTGGCAATCTTCAATCCAGGAGCCCACATTTTCCTCCATACCTTGCCCTTCGATCTCAGTCGTTCTGATTCATGTTGTTCCCGTAGTCGGCCCAGGGTCTCTCTCGCGATTCCATGGTATAATTCAATCAATTCGACAGTCATTCCATGTTTTTGTCCGGCGAAGTCTTCCCTTTGAGGATTATAACCATCCAATACTTCAGCGAATTTCTCGACCTCGCGTCCAACTCGGTTTGCGGCTTCGCGGAGAGGGTGCAAGATATCTTCGTGGTCCTCGGGACCTTCCAGTTGGAGCTGTCTTCCATCATCTAATACAAATCACATCAGCGCTCTGCAATGTGTGGGAAGGGCTTACATGCAACCATACTCGCTGCCTCGTAGCCATCTCTCGACATCATATCTGCATCTTCGTCGTAGGAGGAGGGCGGTTCCTCGGAGAGGTCTCGTTCGTGTCGCGAATCCTGGGAGTCCAACATGTCAATAAGTCGCATGCAAGGTAGGGAAAGAGCAAGTGAGCTATACACTTATAAGTTGCCAGCTTGTTTCGCGGTACTTCTATAACCGGTGGATGATTAGCAGGTACTCTCAAGAAATGTAGGTATGCGTGAGCTTACTTCGCGTGGAGGTCGCAGCCCTTCTGGAGGGGGTATGGAACTGATACCGCTTCTCGTAATAGGGGCCATGGTTGCTTAAGTAAATTCAGGCCGTGAATAACTTTGTTAAGGAACGCGATTTCCCCAAATAAGTGTTGATCAAAAGTTGCGACGAACCAAAATAAAGCTGGAGCCGTACCTGGATGCCTGGGCGCCTGATAAACGAGGAACAAGACCCACACCTGGCGCTAAGGTTAGCGCAAAAAGAGGGCGCTAGTTTTTTCCATAAAAGTCTGCGGCCTTTGGAAATCTTTCAAAAGGTACAATGTTTTTCGGCCATCTAAATAGAGTCTCGGAATAAGCCTCCCTCAGGAGTAACCATCATTGCTTATTCAGGTCCACGGATCTCTTTGCGCGCTCATGATCGCCAAGAGTAATCTGGCTCTTCCTGTTTCCGTCCATTGACCTCTCGAGGGCTGATGATGGGCAGTAAACTTGGAGAGTCACATCACGTCTTGCTTCACCAATTCATGTTTGAAAGTGACCACCCAATGCAATGAACGCCATGCACGTTTGGACTTATATTCATAGCTATCTACGAATTTGCGACAACCTGCAATGGTGACAGAATTTATCCCTCTAGGATAGTTGGGGTCATCGCTTTTTCGATTCCTCGGCCCTTTGCTTGATCTTGAGCCTCAAAAGGCTGGCTTGCGGGCAGCATACTGACTGGGCATTGTCTCCATTCTGCTGATAGAATGAATTACAGCATTCGTATAACGCATCAACTTGGGCTCGGCATTTGGATTCATCGTAAGAATTTTTGGCCAAACAATCTGGAATCATGTCAGTTGTGGATTTGGATGGGTGCGAGGCGGACAGAACAAGCGGCAGTCTCGTTCAAGTACAATTTTAATACTACCCTAAATACTTTAGAGCAACGAAAATCGGTTATTCTAAGCGCCTAGAGTAATATTTTACATTGCTCCAAGTATCTAGGGTAGTTCAAGTAATTGCCTCAAAAAGCTGGAACAATGGCACGGTAGGCAGGTAGGAGTCTGATCTTTACTACCGCTTTTACTGTCCATTGCGAGGCAGGGTAGCTTAATGTCTCCTCACCTTGTATATCGCACTGGAAAACAATTAGCATTTGATGTATTGTGAATGCAGTATTGGACTTACAGCTTTTTGACGACATGCTGGCTCATTGGTTTTGGAGGCCTAAAAGGTTCAGTCAGAAGGTGCCAAGATATCAAAAGTGAGGTTGAGGTAACTACCATTTATAATTAATTTAGATAGTCTGACAGGTAGACAGCCTCCCTTTGAGATGGATGGCCTGGTTCTTCAGAGGGAACAATTCCTTTTGTTTGTAGCTGAAATACAAAGCAATTGACTCTCAGATAAATTGCCACCTTCACAGTGAATCTGAGAAAGTGCTGGAATGGTCTCTATTGCCGCCCGCTAATTCTGGAAGCTTAAAGGTGAAGGTACACCTGGGCAGGTCGCTCTGCCCTGCTTCAATCTAAGTCCACTAGCGCCATATCTTGACGCCAAAATCGTAATCGCTCCGCGTTAAATTCATCCACCCCACCGTCACCCTTACAACTCAACTCCAACCCAACAACAACCTTTGAATCCTCATATCAACGGTCATCCAAGTTCAACCTGATTACCGCAGATCTTCTGATACTTGTAAGTTATATCTAGCACATTCCATGATGCATGCAAGCCCCGCATTCTAACACGCTCAACAGCCTCGTTCACCAACAACCTCATCTCTCAACTTCCACCACCACCTCACATCTTCAATATGTCTGACAACGGAAGCCCCGTTCCTCAAGAGAAGCCAGAGGGTGCCAGCGAGCACTTGAATATCAAGGTCACTGACAACAACAACGAGGTGTTCTTTAAAATCAAGCGTACCACCGCCTTGAAGAAACTGATGGATGCCTTCTGCGAGCGTCAAGGAAAGGCCCCCGCCTCCGTTCGATTCCTCTTTGACGGTAGTCGTGTCGCCCCAACTGACAGCCCTGATACTGTAAGTCCTTGCCTTCTTTGGATTTGGAGAGATCGAGTTCACTTTCAACATCATATAGCTAACATTCTCCCCTTCACTAGTTGGACATGCAAGACGGCGATACACTCGAGGTTCACCAGGAGCAGATTGGAGGATCTGCCTGAAAAGTACCACCACTACGATTCCTACGATATGACACGAGAGATCTAGACCCAATATGATCTTGGGCTCGGGGTTTGTTATTCGGGGGATGATGATGATTTGCATTTGGGAATACGGGAGGGTCTGTTTGCGGGGTACTACCTGATTTTATTACAATGGCGCGTGGGCGTCAATTCACAACATGATTTTTTCTTCGCACAGAGAAGCTGAGGACTAGAGCACTTCTTGCACGCAGGATTTCCTTCTACCTCTGGCAACCACGCAATTTCTCAATGAAAAAAAATTACACCATATGCTTGCATCTCGCGATTTGACCTCTCGATTCCAAATTCACCATTTATATATTCCGAGGCTCAAGTATATTGTTTACTATTCACTTTTCAAGTATAATCTCCCTCGAGAGAGTCTCAACAATGTCATGAAAAGCCGCGGTCTTTGTTTGGTCTAGGCCTCTTGTTCGGTAGCATCTGAAGATCAGCCAATGACAAGCTTAACCCCACTACTCCGCAATAGGTACGTACCAAGTGTGCAAGAGAACCTGCAGCCCAAGGACTTGAATCCACAAATCCCCCATTCAAGTCTCTCCCTCTTTCTCTACACATTTCACATTGTATATAAATCACTCAACCAAAGCTGAATGAAGAGAAAGGAGGGTATATCTACATGTAAGTACCTCAGCAACCCCACCATCCCTTCATAACGCGCTTCCTATACATTCCCCAGATTCTCCAGGTCCCCCAAGGCTGACTCGCGCTCTAGAACACAAGTAATCGCTCAAAATTCGAATATACAATTCCCCAAAAATGGCAGAACCAAAAGGTTAAGATCCCCTCGAGTCCGCCAATTCAGATCCCGCAGCTAAAACCGATCCACAGCCCTCGAATCCTCCCTCACAAAACTAACCCTCAACCCCCAACCCTCCAAAGCCTCCGCCTCCTTCAAAAAAAAGCAATCCGCCCCCCTCGCCGACTCCTGGGAAGACGAAGCTGCCTCTTCCTCCGAAACCGAATCCTCGCGACCTCTCTCCGCGCAGCAATCTGCTGATTACCCCTCCGCTCCCCCACCTACGCCTTCCTCCCCTACCGCATTTAGGAATCAGAGTTTTGCGAGTCCGTATGGATATACGGCAGATGTAGGCAGGGATAGAGGGGATAGGGAGAGGAGACCGGAGAAAACGGATGCGGTTGCGAAGAGGATGATTGCTGGGGCACTTGGGGTTAAGGCGCCGAAGAAGACGGAGGGGGAGAGGGCTTATGAGAGGGCTGTTAGAGAGAAGGAGGTTAAGAGACGGGAGGCGGAGAGGGAGGGGAGACGGAAGGAGGAGGAGGCTGCGAAGAAGGCTAAGGCTGCTATTTGGGAGGATTGAGATGGCAAGATGGGTTGCATTATTTGGGTCCATTTTTATATACTGGCGTTGTTGGGCTTGTGTTTGTTTGCGTGTTTTGGGGATAGAACTGGTACTGGATGCTGGGAGTGGTATATTTATATGGGACGGTTCACAGGACTGAGTTCCCGCTGTCAAGACGATGAGATGAACTGGGTTTTGAAAGGTTATTTGTCCAAGGCATTATTACACTATTATGCAATCAGATATAGCTGCCACGATTCCTTGAGGGAGGAAAAGAAAACAGGTTTGTATTAATTAGCTAGGTTACGAAAGAAAAGAAGTTCGAAAATTCGAAGGAATTTGCCTGTCCAATTCGAGGTCTCCGCAAAGTCCCGAGTATAAACTTGGCAGAACCTGAGGGGTTTAACAAGTTTCATGGAAAGGCTACTCTAATTTCATGTTTCAACTTCTCGAAATCAAAGTGTTTCAAAGAATTTCTTTACTCTCCAAAAGCTCTCGTTATTCCAACCATCTAGGGAAAGCGAAGCTAATTGTTCCAAAGGATCTTGGTTAAGATTCGAAATTGTTCCAATTCTTTCAAATAATGCGTAGGTCAATATTTCAGATCGTTCTAAGCAGGAACGTTTGGAGAATTGCCGCTTTTACTGCTCCTTCAAGGTTCCCCTCAAAATCCCCAAGAGCCTCGGTCTCTCTTGGCAGGCAAGAGCTCGGAGTTCAAAAAACCATCGCAATAATAGATGTCCGGGTCACAACACTTCAACAGGAAATAATACACCGATTCCACCCTAAAAATCTCAAGCCCTAATTAGGAACTCCCGACGTCGGGGCTCCACACTAGGAATGATTGGAATGGCGAAATCGTATGACACGTGCTTATTCTCTGTACCCCACAATGTACCCCTCTTATTCCCGAGTGAATTGGTGTCCCTTGTTGTGATTATCATCCCATCTTACGTTTTCCTTCCTTCCTTTTGCATATAAAAAGTTTATATTCATGACTCTTTCAAAGAACACCATAAACGCAAACGATGTTTCGGGCTTTAGAAGTGCGGGGTTATTTTCTGGGGAAGAGTGGATTGAGAGCGAGTAGAAGGTTTGGGACGACGAGAAGGAAGGGAGGGTATGAGGATACGGTTGGGAACTTGAGGATTGGGAGGGAGACGAGGGTTATTTTTCAGGGGTTTACTGGTTTGTTTTATTTCTTTACTTCTTTTTTCGGAATTTTTGTTATGGAGTGTGGTTATTGTTCTGTCTATACTTGCCTTTCTATACTTGCCTTTCTGTCTAGAAGGGGTTTGGAAGAATAAGAATTGGGAGGTCGGCTCCTTGGTTGCTTGGAACAATGTTTCTCATTGTCCTGTTCTGTTTCGTACAATTATTTCGAGATGGGTGATCACAGAGTACGATCACTTATTTTATGAACTTCTCATATTTAGAGTTTTGAATTTTCTTAGTTATTGTCGTTTATTAGGAATATAGAAGACTAATTCAAACCTTGATAGGGAAACAAGTAGGCCCTCCTCTTCTCAAAAGGGAGAAGGACGTGAATTTTAACAAGAAATAGGCAACCGCCAACGCACAAGAATCCCTAAAATGGGGGACTAACATTGTTGGAGGTGTGACTCCTAATAAGACCGGAGAGCACTTAGGACTACCGGTTTTACCCACTGTTCGTCAGGTATGTTTTCTGCTTTCTAAGACAGTGAATTTTGTGTTTTGTTCAAGTGGGAGATTGGGGGAGGGGGTAAAGGTTGACACTTTTACAGGCAATGGAGGTTCTGAAACCGGATGCGACTGGAATCTACGTTGCTTCTCATCAAGCGCCAGCAGCTATAGAAGAAGCTATTGAAGCAGAAGTTCCGCTGGTAGTTGCTGTTGCTGAACATATTCCAATGCACGATATGTTGAGGGTACGTAATCTCCCATTTCCCCCTTCCGGTGCCATTTTCTGAACGAAGGGAGGAAAATAACTAAAAACCGAACCTTGTGAAAGTAGATCCATTCAATCTTAAAAACACAATCCCGTTCACGCCTTGTGGGAGCAAATACACCAGGAATCATATCCGCCACTGGGAGATGTAGGATCGGTTTCCAGCCATTGCCATGCTTTTCGTCGGGGAAAATTGGGATTGTTGCGAAATCGGGGACTTTGAGTTATGAAGGTACTCTTTCCTCTTTCCTTTCTATCCTCATATGGCTAATAAGCTATGTCAAATAATAGCCGTAGCGTCAACCACCCGAGCCGGTCTAGGGCAAACCCTCTGCATCGGAATAGGAGGAGATCCTCTCCCAGGAACTTCATTCCTCGACGCCCTTCAAATCTTAGAACATGATGCTGAGACGGAAGGAATCATTCTCATTGGAGAAATAGGCGGAGATTTGGAATTGGAAGCTGCAACTTGGATAAAGGAATACAGGGAAAGAGTTGAGAACCCTAAGTTAGTTCCCCCTTTCAGACTTCGTTTCTTTCATCAAAAATACGCTCACTACACTCTTTGCCACCCTCACTGCTTCAACCTACTCAAATAACTGTCGATATTAACCGAGAATGTCTGGGAGAACCATGAACTCAGTTTTTCATTCTTCTAAAACTTCTCGAATAATAACTTCCATTTCTCTAAATATTTCACACAATATTTAGTTGAGCAGGTGTGGAAAGAGCAAGTATTAGATCTTTTTTAAATTGGACTGAGAATTTCAAATGTCAAACTGACAAAATGGGTAAAATAGGCCAATAGCAGCACTCATCGCAGGAATCACATACGTAGAAGGAAAGGTCATGGGCCATGCCGGCGCATTCCTCCTCCCAGGAGATCCAGATGCCCTAACGAAAACCCGGGGTTTAGAAGAAGCCGGTGTGCAGATCGTTGATCACCCAGCAAAATTTGGGGAAGTGATGAAGGGACTTCTTACACCCCGGCTCCATCCTCCTACTTGGAGAAAGAGGATTTTTAGCTCCATGATTGGTAGTGGTGCTCAGAAACGAGGGGTTCATATGATGAGAAGACGTCCTTCGAGGTCAACTGAGACGGTGAGAATGGGAGTGAGAATAAAGGAGCAGAAGAGAACTTTCTTCCAGGTTAACGAAGATGTGGCTCTTAATATGTTGAGAGAGAAGGGATTCAATGCGTCTGAATACTCTGGGAGAGGGACTACTTATACGTTGGCGATAGGAGTAGATCGGAGGACTTGTTCACCAACAATAATCTTCCCTTCGACGGCAACGTCAGAACTGAAAGCCATCCCTTTCGACTACCAATCCGATTTCCCCTTCTCTCAAATTCCGGAAATCGCCGCATATCTTCAACTCAACGCTTCCAAAACTTCTCATGCCTCATTACCAAAACTCATAACAACACTCGTAGGCATGTTCAAACAACATGAAGCAATTCGTTTAGAAGCCACTTTTGTGGAACGACTTGGCGATATAAAAATCGTGGGGGCAAATTTTATCCTCGACGAAGCGATTTTGAAGCGAAGCAAAAAGGAGAATGGCGGTATGGGATCTTTCCTTCGGGAAATCATTGCGGAAGAAGAGAAAGAGATTGAAAAAGAAGTTGAAAAAGCGGGAATAGTCTACATCCCTCTCCCAAACTCTCTCGCTTCTAACTCTAATTCGTCTATCCCCTCTCCGAATCGCAACATAGCAACACTAGTCAACGGTGCCGGTCTAGCAATGAACACCATTGATGCCCTCTCCTCTCTTGGTGGTTTCTCGACGAACTTCCTAGATACTGGCGGGAAAGCGACAAGTGATACCGTGAAGAGGAGTCTGAGAATTATTCTTAGGGATAAGAGAGTGAAAGTTGTGTTTGTAAATGTTTTTGGGGGACTGACTCAGGGCGGGATGATTGCCAGGGGTGTAGTGGAGGCTGTTGGCGAGTTGGAGGGTGAAGAAGGGGGGATGAGGGTTCCTGTCGTCGTGAGGATACGAGGAACAGGTGAGGAAGAGGGGAGAAAGATTGTGGGTTTTTCTTTTCTTGTTTTTTTGGTTTAAATTTATCGAATTCTGGAGTAGCAGTAGATGTTGGAACGAAATGCTAACGTTTTGGACAGATTGCTGAGTCTAACCTTCCTCTCTACGCCTTTGACGATTTTGAAGAAGCAGCAGCAAAAGCTATAGAACTCGCTAGACTATAGACTCCAATAGTTAGACGAAACTAATCCTCCCGCAAAGTTTCATTGCAATATTAGCATAATATTGCACTCCCTCGCCATAGATAAGAGTAACAGATGGTCGTTATTCCAAATTTCCGGGATAATTATTTCGGAGTTATTTTTTTTAGTTATTTACATGAATTATCCTAAAGGTTCAGAACAACGAGAGCTATTCACTGCCGCTCTCGTCTCTTGTAATTTCTGGCAAGGAAGGCTAGTCTAGAAAACAGCTCCCTCTTACACCTCATATTCTCCTGGGGCCCATTGCAAGAATCGATAAGAATGACGAAAACGCCAACCATACCCAAATTTCTTCAATCTGCCTTTCATTACCCAGCCAATTGCTCCCTCTTCATCTTGGGTCCACTTTGCTCTCCCCCACTGCTTGTCCGACTCTTCTGGCTCACGGAACACACATTATGCAAAGTCTATCATTGTGATATCATACTTGTTTTTTGGCGAAAGGCGACTGACCATGATATTTGAAGGCCTCACATCTTTGTTCCGGATCGAATATTCATCGAGAAGCCGGACAACCTGAACCGAGTCCTCGCAGATTTCCTGCCAATCTTCTTCGGGAGCCCTTTCCACCATTTCCGACAAGGTATAGCCATCGATAAGTTCCAGTAAAATGCCATTCACTTGAAATAACTTTTCGGAGTGACTGGAATCTGGTTGTTTAACGATGCTTTGATCAGGGACGTTTCTCTTCCGGGAAGTCTCTCCTCCCTCAATTTGGGCCACTTTGTCCCTGTCATTGTCATTTTGTTCGGTTCCTGGATGAGTTGTCTTTTGGGGGTAATGAAAAGGAGTTTCTTGTGATGAAATAGGTATCAGTTGAACCTGCAGCAGAAGTTTCGGAATACGGTGACCTTGGAGATTCTTTAACTTATTATATACCGCTACCTCAGTCTGATACATGTCAAGGCAGAGGTTATGAAGGTATAACTCGTTTTGGCCAGCGTCCCACCCTTCTTCGGGTTCCTCGAAACCTTCCTCATTGCGTAGTCTATCCAGAAACTCGGAAGCGCAATCACTTTCAATAATTTCGCGAAATGCCTTCTCTTTTGCAGCTGTCAGAGGGCCAAGGTGGTGGTCATCACAAAGCTGGGAAGCGAATGGTGATCAAATATCTTCAAAACAGCTCGGGTCTTCTGGAATTCCGAGTCCGTGATTGATATCTCGACTTCCATTATACACGAAAGTGTTGGCGGTTCGAAATGTTTCACGATTTTGCACCGCATGAGCTGTTTAGTGGTCTCGTTTTCTGACCGCAAGTTCAAAATCGTTCCCTTCTCCTTGTAAGGAGACCTTGAAAATGGTTAGCAAGCATGAGAGTTCTCCCGCTAGACTTACTCGCTTTAATTACACGTTGTCATTCATTGCCCAATATATCAAGAGAATCCACGTTCTTCAAGGTAAAACAGACGTCCTTCAACTCTCATGCTGTCAGACGCTGGACCCACTCACGTCAGCCTAAGCCCAACCATGTGTTCATCTGTTAACCTGTGATCATTGGCAAGTTGCACCATATTAAAGATTAAGGTAACTAGTTTAAAGCTTTCGAGATCCTGTGAGTACATATTTATGACATCCTCGAGTTCAAGCCTCCCAGACAATATCGCAGGAAGAAACTCGCTTAGCTGAGTACTTAGCGAAGGGTTTTTGTAAGATCTCTTCTTCCAAGCTACACCAAAAATTATTCACCTGGGGGCGTTGAGAGTTAAGGCCCTGAATAGCACACTAAAGCAGAACTTTAGCCTTTAGAAAGAGGTATATAGAGAGGAAAACTAAGAGGTGTGCGAAGAGGGAGAGGAAGAAGTTAGCAAATGACAAATAGCAGCGTTGGCAATAGTATTCGGAATACTATACCACCACGATATATTGTTGGAAACCCACTTTAATACGTACTATTAAGATCACTTAAATCCAACGATATTATACAGTATTACCATTTATATTATTGGTGTTTCAATCGATACCATAATAATATCGTGGTGTTGCCAAGCATGTCAAATTTAAGCTTTTACCCCGGATTCCACCCCACTTTATTTTCAGCCTTATATTTTGGGGTTATATAGCACAACGTACAACGTAAAAAATATACAGCTGAATAGATAGAATTGTAGATCAACTTAAATAGAGAATTTTTAAAAAAGAATTATCTAAATAGCTTCAAAATTAACCTCGCATTCTCCTAGGCAGCACTTCATGCCAAAAGTAGCCCGTGCGAGATGTTGAAATTCAACAACACCATGACCAAATCCAGTGACAAGGTCAGTTTAATAGCTATAATAGAATAGATTAGTACATTGAACTTGTTGAATTACACCCTTTAAATCTATACAAAGATTAACTAAATCAATGATGAAAAATTCTAGGCTAACTACTACTCTAGCAAAAGTTTAGAAATATTTCTACAAAGGGATTATATTTATTTCAATAAAAACCTAAGCTTATGGAATGGTGGATCTACATGCTTAGGTTCATTTGAGTGACTTGCTACTCACATACTTAAGCCTCTGGGATGCCACCTCTTCTTCTGCTTTGTTCTTCATGCAATAAGATATAGAAATACAACTACTTCTTGCATCACACTTTATGACTACCAAGTCATACCAACAGTAACATTATCCTACAGCAAATCCGCCTACGACAGTAATCTTTTGTTACAAATCACACAATCCATCTGCCGCGGACCAAATTCAAGTTCTAGAAATTGGCTTGCGATGGAGGCTTGCAAGGGTATTCAAGTAAAGGAGGTTGGTGATTGAGGTGGATTATGTGGATGAGATATGAGAAAACTACTGCAGTAGTTACATTTGCGGAGGAATGACTTGCGGTGAATGGGGTATGTTAACTTCAGGAGGCCTACCGTAAATACTTGAGCTTTGCTCTACTGCCGCCCTAGAAAAGTAGGAGATTATACAAGTGGTTCCGAGTCAAAAGAATTGGTTTCCTTTACGCGAATCTTCTTGAACAATTGAGTGATTTGTTTGGCCATTCTTCTAAGTTATTAGTATGATGGGTGCCGATTTTTTTACAGCGTTTGTACATGTAATTTTAGTACAAGGGTAGTAACTCTAGATGTGGATAGTGTAGGGTTTATACCAAATGACTTATTACGACAAGTCTTAGCAGAATAGATTTTTTTCAACACCGATAGGGGATCAATTTATAACTATCTCATAACCTTGTTATATGTAAACAGCCAACGAAAAGAGGAATTAGGAAGAGGTTAGAGTGTTTGCGGAAGGTATTTTTAGATTAGTTTCTTTCGGAGCTACCCGTACTATTTTAGAATTCTGTTTAGGGTGTGGCGTGAAGTAAGAAGTGAGAATGGCTGAAAACTTAGAACTCACTACTTGGACAAAAGCTATCTTACTCACACACTTTCAAGTAACTGAATTCGGCCTAATTTGAAGTGGGAGCTCCATATGGAAGCTATATGCTGCTTTGTCAGCCTCTTGAATGGATAAGCCACTGAGACAAAGTATAAACTATTTCTGAGGCCCTGCCTTTGCTCCAAATTCCCGGTTAGGGGGGCGATATCAATCATGCAATTCCGAGCCTTCCTACCGAGGCAAACTATATTGATGAGAAATCTCCTTTCTCGGAAGCGCTAGGGGTTGTAAATGGGAAATTCTCATTTTCCTCTCATAAGATCAAAAACCTTTTCTAGAGAGATTTCACGTGGACATAAAATTAGTCGAATTAAAATTAAACTATGATTAAACTTAGTGCTAGCAAATACTGTAGCCACAGAATGCAGCGCATGGTAAAGCTCATCAATAATATATATATAGGATAATGTAGACACAGCTTCTTTCAAATTTTTTGCGATTTCTTACGCCCGTAATATCCATATTAGAGTATTTTCAGGGTGGGAAGATTGAAGTGATAACATTTAGCCGCCGTACGACCGCGCTTTCCCAGGTTCGGGGATTTGGTACGTACAAAAGGAACTTCATCTGAGCGCACCGAGGCGCTACAGAGTTCTGGGTCATCCAGAAGGGGAAGTATTTTCGCTTGCGGAAGGAATGGGTGGCACAGTTATTGTCATGGCTTGTTACGAACAACCCTTCGTTGTAGAAATCGCTAAGATCTCCAATGACAGCGCAATCACCGTATAATACTTAGATGAATAACTCTTCGCAGGCAATACGATCACCATGTAAAAGAGTGCGCAATATTTAAATGGCCAGCAATTCTTTGGCAAAAAAGTATATTATGGACTTGACAAAATCCTTCAAAATCCTTCAGACGGCAAATTCAGAGAGAAGGGACGATGGCAAGTGGCAATCCAAAAGGTATATATATAGCTCCGATACGATCTAAGAGAACCAAAGATTCTTTACTCTAAACTTTCGAAATAATCTCGGACAATATTTGCAAGTGGCCTAGACTGTCTCACACAGTTCTCAGAAGTGCATGCAGGCAATGACTGACGCTTTCAGACCGTTCAGTAGGATGGAGATTGAGTGGACCCCAGAAGATAATTAAAATTGGAAGGGTATTAAGGCAAAAACAGCTCAAGTAATCTGACACTCTGGAGGCTCTCCTCTGACCCCGAACTGAAACACTTAGAAAGCTAGAACTAAAGTAAAAGAAGCAGAAATAAACATGAACACACAGCTCATCAACTATCCATAGCCACTACCATCCCTCTCTCATCCCACAACCTCCAGACAAGCATCCCAAATCACGCAACAGCAGAAATAGAAGTCGGCACAACCGAAAAGCTTCTGGGTACAGTTTTTCCAATTATCGCAGTCACATTTCCCTCAACCCGAACGCTTGATAATCTATCTTGGAATGCATGTTCCAAGCGGAGGACAACCTCCTGGCCATTTTGCTGTGTGCTCGAAACAGCGACATCCGTTGGCCAACACGGAGTAACCCCTTGAGCTTGACTACCAACAATGCACCTGCTCTTAAAGACCGGTTCGTGGTAGAATGTGGGTTCTCTTCCACCGCTGATGTCGAAACTGTAGGTGCATACGCGAGGTAGGCAATCTTGTTGGAAGTTGCTGACCTGCCATTTTCCGAGGCCAGGTAGTCCCGAGGAGGAGGAGGAGGAGGAGGAGGAGGATGAGGGAGAAATGACTTCTTCGGAGGAGTAGAATGGTGTAATAGCAGCATTTGAGAAGGCTGCGGGGAGGAATATAGCGAGTGAGAGAACTGAAGACTTCATTTTGGCTTGGGTGGTGATTATTGAATAATTGGCTAAAGAAGTTTTCAATTTTGGGGTGGAGTTTGTGTTATAAAAGAGTCTGAGAGTGAGATGTAATTCTTGTGGGCGAGGAGAAAAATATGACCGAATATTCCAGCAATTTTATACCTGCCTTTGCCTCTCCGTTGGTTACCGTTTAATAAATTGGAATGCTACAAATCTGGGAGCTGCGAACTTCAAAGGTGAGAAAGTAAAAAAGTGTAAAATGCAAGATGAAGCACGAAACCACAAGAGAAATTGTCACTGTTCAACCCAGGTTACTTTCGTCTTGGCGGGTACTACGGCGGATGCAACTCGGCATTCCCCATTGTGTTCATGTTTGCAACCTAATCTTACTTTATTCTTTACAATGACGGTTAGAAATAAAGAGGACCAAATGAAACATTTGTGAGATGTGGTGCTCACAAACGTGACATTTGTAGAAACAATGTTTAGTGATATTCTCGGTCCACAATTGAGTCGACGAAGTAGGGTTTGGCAAATTTAATAAAAATAAAAGAATTATCCTGATGATCAGCACATTCATGAAGTGTTGCGAGCTTGACATGCAACATGCCCTGGGAGTTTAGGGGTGTTGATGTACGCTGTAATATTGCCGAGGCGCCTTCTTTCATTGATCTCTGCGTAAATAGTAAGCGAACTGCTCGCCAAAGAGACTTGGTCCGTTTACCTTTAAACAAAGAGTAATCTATCAAACTTACCAGACTTATAACCATCGCATTTCATCAAAGAATGAGAACCCTATCCTCTATCCACCTACCGTTTCTCCCAAACCAAGTCTCCAAGCTTAACCCCCCAAAATAAAAGTTTCCTCACAATAAATCCCCTTCTCCAGCTCCTCAATTCCTCTCCCAAACATCCACCCTTGTAAAAGAGCATCGCCCACAAACTCATGCCCACTTTCCATCTCTTCTCCATCTCTCCGCAAAACAACAGGCAACGAGCACCCAAAAAGAATGCAAATCTTATCTCCCTCCTGCACCCCCTTTTCGGTGAGTCCAAATTCTCCCTCATCAGTAACAAAAAGTCTTCTCTGAAAGGAAGTTTGCGCAAGCACTTGACTGACATGTTCAATTTCCTTTGGGGGCGGTGGAGGCGTAACCCAGTAATCGATCAACTCCCGGTATTTCACAAGATACTCAATCAGAGAAGTGTTTTCCTTCTCCTCGTTCGTATCTCCCAATGCCAAAGTTACAAAGCGTCGATATGTTTCGACAGAGGTCCCAAATTCTACGTTCACGAATTGGAACCAGATGTGTAAAGTCTGTAGTGCGTTTTGTGTGTCGATGATATTTTGCATTCGGCATGGTGGGCTGATATTCTTCACAGTACGGACACGTATTCCCTCTGCACTTAAAACACCCGTATGGGTGTCGATTTTGGCCTTGGGGGTTCGTGTTTGGGAAGCTGAGTAAATTCCGGTTCTTGTCGCTCGTCGAAAGGGAATCGGACAATTTGCACCAGTGGAAGCCCAATTGGGGCAATAAGAAGGGAGACCCTGGGGGAACTCATCTCCTTTCGTTTTCGCGCATAGGAAATCTAGAGTTTGAGAGTTTTTCAAGATATATGCCGCAGTATCGATATATACCTTTCTTACAGAATGGGAATAATCAATTTGGAACCCTGGGTCCGAGCGAGCGGTGGTTAGGCCTACTAGGGCATAGATCTTATCACGTGGGTCTGTTGAGTGCTTTAGGCGGTGCATCAGCAATGCTTCAAAAAGTCCTGGGACCGTTTCTGTGCTCTTGGGGGCTGAGGGGTTGGAACGGGCGAGGATCAGCGAAGATGGCCCTCTGAATTGCACGGCTGTTGAGAAGTCCCGTAAAGGGGGACATAACGTCGAAAGTTGGTGCAGTATTCCACTGAATTCGGCGCTCAGCTTTTCTTGTATGCGAATCATTTTCTCCCAAGAGATTCTGGAGTTGCCGCAGTGGATTGTCACCTTGGCGGCAAAGTGAACTTCCTGAATTACCCAAATTCGCCACTTCTCGGAGTCAGTATTGCCCTTTATGGAAGTATGTTTGAGGGGAATAAGGAGAAAACAGAGTTACAAGAGGAGGAAGTGAGTTGTCTAAGGAGGAAATGGCGTCTTAACCTTCCTAAACCAACCAAAAAGGAGAAGAAAACTTCAGAGGTTACCCACCCAATATTCGCGGCTCAGGATCTTAGAAAGACCCTGTAGAGCATCGATTTTGTCTGCGGAGTTGAGAAACGTCTCGAAAAGAAGCTTGTCGTTCAGTTTTGTGTCCATTTCATCTAGTAGGGAAAAGGCTAAAGTACTGTGCTGTGAGTGATCCCCCAGCCAGACGAGAACTGCGCTTGCTTGAGCATAAATTGTTCGCATTTTGGCGACTTGGTCGCTCCGCTCATAGTGATCCTTCTGGTTGATGCAAATGGCGTCTATCCAAAGAATCCTTGACTCCGTCCCCTGGAGCTTCTCCAACGCTGCGGCCAAGTTTTGTGTGACTTGGAATGGAACTTTGTCGAGATGTATCAAGGAACTCTTTTGTGAGTTCCCCCATGTGTAGGACAATGCTTCATACTCGGGAGCATCGTCAAGTGAGGCAACGAAAAGACTGGCTGTTGTCACTGTGCTATTTTGGGGTTCAAGTCTGATAAGCCGAATCTGATTTGCCAAGGAATCAAGACGTTCGTATTCATGATCGTCCATTTCGGAATCTGAAGATGCTTGAGTTCTGTATGTACGGGGAAGAAGTTCACAGGATCTCATATGATGAAGTACCGAGCGCCTTTGGAATGAAGTCTTGGACTGGTCGTGCAGATCAGACTCATCGTCACCATTGGGACTGCCCCTCCTGAAGCAGTTTCCATTGCTATCGACATAAGCGATGTCGCAAGCTCGACTGCGAGAGCGATGTCTTGATGAAATACGTCCTGGTGTAAGAGGGATTTGTTGTGAAGGTGCTACAGGAAAGTAGTCCAACCGGTCTTGCGGGTCGTATTTGCCCTGTGGTGCCGAATACTCGTAGTCCAAAATTTCACCGTGGTCATCGAAACCACCCTCATAAGCGGGGCTCCAGGGGTCATAATCGAGGTGATGAACAACTGTTTCGTCCCGCTGTAACAAAGTCGATGAATATTCTTTGCTTGAGTCCGGAGCCGAAACACCATCTCTTATTCGATCAGTAGGCTCTTTTGGCTTGGGTAGAAAATCGCGGCCATCACAAGCTGCATAGCGCCATCTTTCTGGTTCTGTGGGGGGCATAAAGAGTTTCAAGTTAGGTGTTTCAACGACAAGCGGAGAAGGATCCGCATCAAAAGACCGCATTCTGTTCAAATTTTGTGGCGGAGGTTGGTCTGTTGGGTTTCCTGGATGGGTTACATCAACACTTGTAATGTCCTTGTCGTTTTCGATCTCGAGTTTGGCCTCTAATGATAGGGCCACTTCTTCGGCCTCGATTAGTTGATTGTTCATTAAATGGTTGTAAGCAGATTTCAAGTCGTGATGATGTCGAAGAAGCTCAAAAATGTAATATTTTCAGCTGGTTACGCGACAGAGCCGAATTCAATACACAGCCCAATGCAAGGGTCTTGGCTTTGATACTCGTGACACTCGATATTTTTAGAAGTCATATGCGGTTATCATTATAATTCTTTACTACAATGAATTGTATGGAGGAGTATTGACTTGTGTTGCATAGGTACAATCAGTGTGTAGTTTCTGCATAGGGTAAGAGCGCTTTTGTGGTAGTAAATTTACTCTACTAACAAACTTATACAAGCAGGGTAAAGTAATGAAATAAAAACTATTAGTTCTTCTTGCTCTTCCAAATTGGCACCTCATATAACTCATTTTTGATCAACCAAATAGATTCTATCATATATGATGAAAAAAGCTACTTCCATATTGAGTGGTCTTTCGCTCCACCAACCAAAAGGCGCTGAGCGGTGGGCTAAGGCGATAATTTGTCTTTTGGAAGAGCAATAGAAGGAGACTTGTGAAACAAAGGGAGAAGTATTATGGAGAAGTATTATGTGACTTTGGGCTGATGCCAGCTATGCCGGTATAACCCTCAAATCTTCATTTCAAGGTGTTGTGTGTATCCCCGCGAGAGAGAAAGGGGAGAAGGCTAGTTGGGTGCTGCTTTTGGAAGCTCCTTCGTGAAATATTGCCCGCATTTGCCTCCGCAAGACCCCCCTAAACCATCGTACAACATAGAGATTCAGCGCCAGCAAAGCGACCTACGGTTGACCGGCGACACGAGATGTACCCATACGTATTTGACTAGACCATGGGCCCAGCCGACAAAGAACCTCGAGCCCCGGTGCAATTCCTGGCTCCGTCTGAATTTGGGGCGGAACGTGTGTTTCCTATCCGAGGTCTAGTCGCAACAGAGGCGGTTGATGCGCCTAGAGTTGCGAGCGATGGCCTCACGAAAGAAGAGCTTCCAACGACGACTGCGACTACGAGCAGAGGGAATATTAGCGGGGAGGGAGGAGAAGATGGAGTGGGTGCAGGAGTTGAGGATTCCAAAATTGAGCCAGATGGAAATCGAGGCCTAGACCAGAAGGCTCAGGCTCTTGTGGCTGGTGAAAATGACGTCTCAACAACCTCGAATGCACCTGCACAAGCTCCTACGCCGGAATTATCGCAATACCTCCCTCCACCTTACCCTCCCACTCCGCCCGAAGATACTATTCGCAGACTCACGGAGCGGCCAGTGGAAGCGGGCCAGGAAGGCCAAGAGGGCGTTCGACCTGAAAGATATACATCCAAGAGGACTCAACTGGTGCCCTCAAGATTAGGAACGAGCGCCCCTGGAATACTTTCGGGAAAAGGGTCCGATGGAGAGCAACCTCTCTTTCGGCGATGTGAGGATGAGCCCATTCATATACCGGGAGCTGTCCAGAAGTTTGGGGCCTTGGTCGGAGTCAGAAGTACCCTGGATGGCCTCTTCGAGGTTCGAATATGCAGTGAGAACACCCGCGACATTTTGGGATATAGCCCTGAAACTCTGTTCAACTTGACCTCCTTTTTCGAGATATTGGAAGAAGCATCAGGAGAAGAACTCAAAACCCGCGTGGCCAACGCATTGCTGTACCCCTCTCTACGGATTGAAGATACTCATCTCGACGTTTTCCCTGTGACCGTTCAATCATCCGACGCATCTCCAACTCAACTATGGTGCGCTGTTCATCTGCCACAAGACCCAGGTGATCTATTTGTTCTGGAGTTCGAGGTTTATTTTGATACTTTGCTCCATAAGACTCCTGATACGGAAAAATTGGTTCCACAAGCACCGATCTGCGAGGATGACATAGAGATTACGCCGGAAGAACGAGAAAAGAGCACAACAAGCAAGAGTAAACCCTTGAGAGTTCTTCAAATCGCAAGGCGAAGGGGGCAAGCAAAATTTTCTTCAATGGATATCTTCAATGCTATGACACAAGCACAAGAACAGCTTGTCGCCTCCCAATCATTACAAGAAATCTTTGATGTTGTTATAGGTCTCATTTCTGAGCTGACTGGTTTTCATCGAGTCATGTTCTATCGATTCGACGAGATGAAGAATGGGTGTGTTGAGGCTGAACTTGTCAACGATCAAGCGAGTAGAGATATTTTCAGGGGTATAGTACCACTTCCTTAATATACATTGGTAGATATATATCTAACTTCATCTCAAGGTCTACATTACCCAGCTTCAGATATTCCAGGTATGGCCCGATCGACCTCATGTTTCTTATTCAAAAACTCACCAGATCACAGAACAAGCAAGAGAACTGTACAAGGTCAATAGAATACGTCTCCTCTACGACCGAGACGGAGAAACAGCCAGGCTAGTATGTTCAGAACATTTATCTCTTTTCCAGCGTTGCCTACTAGATCACTAACAACTCTTCCTAGGTGTGCAGAGACGAGTCTGATTTTGTCAGACCACTTGACCTTACTCATTCATATTTGCGCGCAATGTCGCCAATTCATCTCAAATATCTTGAAAACATGGGTGTTCGCTCCTCTATGTCCATCTCCATTGTGATAAACTCGGATCTGTGGGGATTAATTGCTTGCCATCAGTACGGAGAAACCGGCATTCGGGTATCACTGCCTATTCGTGAACTATGTCGAAATATTGGGGAATGCGCCGCATCAAACATCGAACGTCTGGTCATGTTGCAGCGCATAGAAGGGCGCCGTCCTCCTCAAACTGTTCCTCCTACACAGTCTCCAGAAGGATTTATTGCTGCTTCCTCCACGGATCTCCTGCGAGTATTCGACGCGGATTTTGGTATGCTTAATATTCAGGACGAAGCTCGTGCGATTGGCCGGCTTGAACCATACAGAGAAGCTCTGGTCATTCTTGCCCATTTACAGGGTCTTCGTCTTAGGACGATTGTGTGCTCTCAAAACATCAACGAAGATTTCCCCGACATTAAAGATCCTGCAGGAATCAAAGTCATTGCAGGTTTGCTTCTGATCCCTCTAAGTATGGGGGGGAATGACTTCATGGTCTTCTTTAGAAAAGGCCAACTCAAAGAAGTTCGATGGGCGGGGAACCCACATGAAAAAATTATTCAATCGGGCACACAACACTACCTGCAACCTCGTAAGAAAATTTTAAGCTGTAAAAAATGCAAAACTATTTCTTCAACTTCCAGATCTCACCTGCTCGCTAACACAATTCTCTAGGAACCAGCTTTAAACGATGGACTGAGAGCGTTTATGGGAAAAGCAAACCGTGGAGCGATGACCAAATGGACACAGCGACAGTTCTGAGTCTACTTTACGGCAGGTTTATCGAGATCTGGCGCCAAAAAGAGTCAGCAAGCCAAAATAGTCGTTTGACTCGTCTTCTCATTCGCAATTCTTCCCACGAAGTTCGGACTCCTCTTAACGCGATTGTCAACTACCTCGAGATGGCGCTTGAGACTGATATAGATAACATAACACGTGACCTACTGGAGAAGGCTCACAAGGCATCGCGATCACTGATTTATGTGATCGACGATCTATTGAACCTTACCAAAGCAGAAGACGGACCTGTGAACAGGGTCGGGAATGCTTTCGACCTCGGTGCGACTGTCAGCGACGTCATAACCGCTTTTCGAAAAGAGGCGATCCGCAAGGGCCTTGATCTCACCGTCTCAACTCATCAGGGCATTCCAGAGATGGTTAAAGGCGACCCCTCACGCCTACGACAAGTTTTGTCTAATATTACCAGCAATGCTTTTCAGCATTCCGTTGACGGCGGGATAAAAGTTGAAATTTGTCCTATCCATACCGGCGAGGCAAACTCTGTTGTGGGTATCACGGTCCAAGATGTTGGCCTGGGTATGAGCGAGGCCCAGCTGGATGATCTATTCCAAGAATTTGAACAAGTTATCGACGAAGACAACCGATCCTTGTCACACGATAATACCCCTCAAGGTGTAAATGGAGGGGTTATCTCATCTCTAGGCGTTGGCCTTGCTGTTGTTGCTCGCTACGTTCGAAATATGAATGGCCAGATTCGAGTTTGCTCGGAACTCGGAAAGGGTACTATTTTTTCAATTGAATTGCCTTTTGAACACGCGCAGCCAGCAGACTCAAGAACACAGGCTGGGTTAGCCAAGAAATATATACTTTCCAGGACAGCCTCGTTCGATAGCAACTCATCTTTCCCAACTTCAATACTAGGAGGCGCGGCCGTGGACGATTTTGAACTTGAGCGATCACTGAAGCTTGATACTACAGAAGATGAAGTCAAACCTCGACATCTCAGAAGCCTCAGCTATGATTCGGTAAACAGTAGCAAGGCTAAGAATGATGCCACACCCGGTACCGTCTCGCAGAAGAGCCAAATATCGAATGTCGATGTCGATACTTCAAAACATATCCCCTGTTTATCGGTTCTTATCGCTGAAGACAATCCCATCAACGTCAAGATTCTTAGCAGAAGATTGCTTAAGCTTGGCCATAAGGTTGAAGTTACTTATGATGGACAGGAATGCTTTGATTATTTTGCATCTCGGATACGCAAAGTCGACGTTATTCTGATGGATATACAGGTACGAATCTTGATTTTTCATCTTTTATGGTCATGTACTAATTTGTGGGCTCATAGATGCCATTAGTCGACGGGGCACAGAGTGTCAAGATGATTCGTCGTTTGGAAGCCAAGTTGAAATATCTTCCAGCTTCAAGACCAAGAGTTCCTGTCATCGCCGTTTCTGCCTCACTGACTGAAGACAATCGATTTGATTACCTGCAAAGCGGGTATGCTGCCACACTCCATTTCCAATAATTCTATCTTCTCTCTACTTGGGCTCTAAGAAACTAACACGCACTTATAGCTTCGATGCATGGATTTTAAAGCCTGTCGATTTTGGTAGGTTGGAGCTTCTGCTAAAAGGAATTAATGACCAGGAGCTCAGGCGCGAGGCGCTCTATGTCCCGGGTTATTGGGAGAGGGGTGGCTGGTTTATGCTGTGAGCCTTCCCCGTTCTGGAAGCTGGGCGCAGGTGAGTTGATATTATATATACAAGTGGCTAGTTTATTGCGCTTTCTTTCGAATACTGGAGTTTGTTGTTACTGATATTGCGGGACTACATACATAGCCCTGGGCTGTTGATTTGGTTGGGTTTTTTTAATTCTTAGATATAATAATATACTTTCTCTCTGGTTGTTGGCTTTTAGGGAGTTCGTGATGTTTGATGCATTGAGGAAAGCAGAAGTAATGTTTAGGGGGTTTGTAGAAGGGGAGTATTTTGGTGTGTTGGTTTTCGAGTAAGTACAAAACCACTTTCCGATCCAGGGTATGTATGCCGCAAGTGCTTCTCAAATTTTTGTCCTAGGTTAAATTTTAGGTAATTGGTTCTTCTCCGTTCCTTCCGAATGTTTTAATTGGGTAGGCTTACTGAATAGGTTTTGTCGGGTTACTCTCTCCCGAACTACATCATGAGCTAATACTGCAGATGTCCAACACGATATGCAGCGAAGCATCACATTTATGTAGGAGCACCGCATAGTTTAATTTTTTGCCCTGTGACTTTTACCCGGATGGACCGATTCTCAATGGGGCAGTTAGTAAGGTGAGAAGGACCAACGAATCCCGCGAGTAACGTTGTACAACCTTGGTTTAGAGATCACCCCGGCATGAAGCCGTTAAGGAGAGGGGTATAATGGCGGGGTATATGACAAGGGTCGGCATTTTTGGCAAAAGGTGGGGAAGCTTAAGCTCGCGGTTTGTTTTCTATTGAAGGAAGGCACGAGGGAGATATTCACTGTTGCATGGTAATATATTGAGCTCTCCAAAAGTTTTCCTTCTCACACGTCGAGCTTTCCACCCTCCTTCGACCCTACCATTTTCGGAAGAGCCTACCAAACATATCACTATGAAGGGACTTCTTATTAATATCCTGGCAATTGCCGGTTTTGCAATTGGCGCTCAAGCACAATGTCCGGATTACGCACAGTATTCACAGCAAGTCCACCAACCACTTAGTAGTGGCCGATACGCTGTTAGTCTTCAATCCATCAATTCTCAAGTTAAAAGTTACTAATTAGAATATAGCTCTCGTACCAACGTCCTTCCCCATCCTGTCGAACCTTCAATTCTTCAATCGTCGAAGACACCATCACACGAATGAAGACCGTGATCAAAGACCCAGATCTCTTCCGTCTTTTTGAAAATTCATTCCCAAACACACTCGATACGGCAGTTAAATGGCGAGGAGTAGCAGCCGACAACAAAGCAGAGGAGTTGACCTTTATGATTACGGGCGATATCAATGCTATGTGGCTACGTGATTCGGCGAATCAAATGCAATCTTACCTCTCCTTGGTCAAGGCATCTAACTCGACCGATTCCCTGGCAAGTTTATACCGAGGAGTTATCAACCTACAAGCTCGATACATCCTCCAAGCTCCATTTTGTAATTCCTTCCAACCCCCAGTCGAATCAGGAATCGGACCCTCCCAAAATCAACAAAATCCAGATGTCTTCACCCCACCGGTAGATACAAAGATTGCATTTGAATGCAAATATGAACTCGATTCCCTTGCCGCTTTCCTTGAAATCTCGACGAATTACTATGAAGCTACGGGAGATATCGATTTCTTCAGAAACTTCAAATGGGTGGATACTATCAAGACGATTCTGAACACAACCGAGAGTTTGTTGATTGGGACTTATGCTAGTGATGGTAGTGTCAATACTATTCCTTACACCTGGAAGCGGAATACGGATTCAGCTACTGAGACACTTGATAATAGTGGACGTGGAAACCCAGTTTTGGAAGGGACGGGACTTGTTAGATCGGCTTTTAGACCTTCTGATGATTCGTAAGTTCCTTTTTCCTTTCCCTGAATTTATAATTTAAATTTGGAAGCTAACGAGATGAGGGAATAGAACCATATACCAACTCTTCATCCCAGCAAACATGATGTTCAGCCGATACCTTGATACCACTTCTGAAATCATGGCCAAAATCGGAGATCAAAGAAACCTCGCGAACCACATGCATAATTTCTCACAGAGAATTCGAGAGGGTATCACGAAATATGGGATTGTGAATCATCCTAAGTTTGGACAGATCTATGCTTTCGAGGTTGACGGATATGGAAGTCGTATGTTTTTCCTTCGCGGAGAAAGAAAGAGAAAGAGAAAGCTAACAGCAAGGAACCCAGAAAACATCATGGACGACGCGAACATCCCGTAGGTAATGAGGACACCGTTCTCCCACTTTCTTTCTCTGGAATCACTCCTTAATCATTCCAGAATCATTCATGAATCACTCCTGAACCCCAGCATTTATTCTATGCCGTATCCCAAGACATCTTTTGATAGACAATACTAACTCTCCCATCTTCTAGATCCCTCCTCTCAGCCCCCTTCTTCGGCTACACAAACACAACCGATCCCGTCTACCAAAACACTCGGAAGGTGATTCTTTCACCAAATAACCCCTATTACATGAAAGGTCCCGTTATCAGCGCGTACGTTCCCCATTCCTAACCCGCCTCTATCCCTCTATCTCCCCTTCTCTTTCTCGCAAAACTAACACTTCCCCAGCGTAGGAGGACCCCACGCAGGCCTGGGACTAGCCTGGCCAATGTCCTCCATAATCCAAACCCTTACCACCTCCGATGCGGGTGAAATCACGGGTTACCTCAAGCAAATACTGAGATCGACGGATGGACTTGGATTGATCCATGAATCGGTTAATAGTTTCGATGCGCATAAGTGGACGAGACAGTGGTTTAGTTGGGCGAATGGGCTTTTTGGACAGTGTTTGTTGGATTTGGAGACGAGGGGATTTGGGAGTGTTTTGGGAGGCAGTTTTCAGTGATGGAGAAGTAAGGGTAATGGAGGGGGCAAGGGAATGAGAGGGGGTGTGGTTGTGAGGTGAGAAGTAATGATAATTCAATAGGAATTCGCATAGGAATAATCAATAAGACTCTATTACTGACTCTATTTTGAGCCTAATTACTTAATAAGAATGACGGGGCTCTTAATTTCACGCTTGGAGGTTTCACATTACCCAACAAACTAGAAGTCGTAAACAAGGGACGTCCTCTAACACGGAGCACTAGAAATCTATCTACATAGAGTTGATAAGAGTCGTCTAACAGTATTTATTTCAGTTAAGGTTGCAGGCCATCACTCTTAAAGAGTTTCAGTCAGTCTCTTGGAATACTACTGTACGAGGGGGAATGATACCTGCCTAACAAGTTACAAGGGAGAAATATTGCATCACCAAGAGTTTGAAAACTCAATTTCTGAGTTTTGTTGAGCAGAGCAACAGCACGAAGCCCATGGAAAGATTGAGCCAATACTCTAGAAGTATCGCCCGATATTGTTTGTAACTTACTATTGACACACTCATATCAAAACCATGTAAAATATGTACAACAGCAAAAGACTGCGACCACTTTACTCGTAGAACAATGTCAGATAGCAAATATAGAACTGAAGATAGGAGGTGAGAGTCTATCACTCAGTAATTTTGACCCATTTTTAGATATTTCAGAACCTGTTGGTACATTTTTACTCCCCTCACCATTTCTTATTTGCGGTAAAGTCTCCGCCCTGCCGTTCTCTCTCAACTCGAGCATCAAACTCTTGTTGTGCATCTTGTCTTGAGTAACGTTTTTCCTCCTTCGCTTGTGTCGAAATAAAATTATCATCGGTAGACTCCGAGCCTTGACTCTGCCGTTTTGACCAGGCGCTTTGCCCCGATGTTTGTGTGGGTGCACCTCCTCCTCTCCGTATTCTTTCCCAGGCTGAACCTTGTGGTTGTGATTTCGTATCCCCTAACATCCCTTGTTCACGTCCGCTTGTGGGTGAAGCATCATCGAAGTAATCAAAAGGCTTGCTTTCTGTCTCTGGCGCTCTCGTTTCAACAGGGGCCGGTCTCACTGGTGGTGCTTTCCATCTGCTCTGCTCTTTCTGTGGAGTTGGATTGTCGTTGACCATCTCCGGGCGGCCACTGTTAAAGTCCTCCTCTCCATATATTCCACCCGTTGGGCTGGCATCGTCCTGCTTCGGTGTATCTCGTGAAGGCTGTGGCCTTGATCTCCCTGGTGCCTGTCCTCGTGGCTCTCTTCCTGACTTTTCCATCATTTCTTTTCCAAACTGTACCATTCGTGAATCATTCATAATCCCAATTGTCGACACACTCATCGCATAACTCGAAATGAACATTTTTGAGAGCGCAACACCGGCCGCGGAATACCAAAATGCCCTCAGCCCATGCCAGACAATCACAGCCGTCGCCCCTCGTACCAGTGGGAAAGATGTATGTGGGAAAACTTCCTTATTGAATGTTTGAAAAAGTTTATCCGGTTGGAAAAAAGGAAACCGGAATATCTCGCGGGTGTTGTATGCTCGCCAAAGTCCTCCTGATATGCCAATTATAGGCGAATATGATCTGATTTGGATATTTTTCGCCTGCCAATATGTGACTGCATTTGCCTCATCGTTGCTGAGCGGTCGTCCTAGTCTTTTTTCTGCTTGGCGGGTCATTTCGCCGGCGATTTTGAGGGTATATTGCGAACCGAAGCCAAGGAGGGGACCAAGTATGGGCATTGGCTTTGGCATGTTCTCGATAGATATGGTGCGGACGTTGGCAATGTCACCGCTGGAGTAAGGATCATTATCTGAGGGGGGCATCTGGTCGGAGGAATCGGAGAGAACCATGGTGGTAGTAAGCTGTTCTATTGAGCTTTGATATGGGCGAAAGATTGGGTAAAGGTGATGGTTTGGCTATTGCCGCTGGCACTGCCGTCGTTGCATGTGCCTCAATGGAGTGGTGTCGAGAGACATGAAGCTTTCAGAGCTATCGTGAGCTTCAAAACATGGTGACGTGAGTGATCTACCGCGGGAGTGGGTTTAACATCATCGTCGCTTGCTATTGGCACGAGGATGTATCTATAACACGTGACGTGATAATCATACGTTATCTCTCCCTTTTACCCCGCTCGCTCCCAAGAGGTACCCATCTCTTTTGCTTCATTATCTGATCGCAATCTACAACTGAGTTCCTTGCCTCGAAATAATCCCCTTTCAGGTTTCACTCCCCGGGCCGAGCTGCAATGTCATTCATCAATTCTGGCCTGAGACATTTGGAAGAGCAACCTTCTCCCATGATCATTCGTCAACACCACGCCCCCAACAAATCTCGTATCACATTGGCTCTCACGAGGTTGGATCGACAACTTGTCTCAGTCAACGTAGTCAGGTGAGACCCGTTGTTACTCGCCTCTATCGCGGAGGCTTTTTGCTATCAACAGCTTCACGTTTTTTTCTGTTTGGCATTTCCGTAGAATTTACTTTGTGCAAGGCACTTAAGTCCTAGTGGATGACAGCTCATCAATCTCATTTCAATCGTCGAATGCTCTTTATGGCGTACCTTGAAGCAATAGATCATGCCCCTGGTCGGGCAGCTATCTCAAGGAGCCAATAATCCATGTATGACTTGCAGCTTCGTTGACTATTTATGCATCAGCTGAGCCATGATTGGATTATGAAGTATCCAACGGCGTGGGGTAGTATCCCAGAAGTTTGGTATCTTGAACTCCTTGAAAGCAATGTTTCAAGCGAAATTTCGAGTTCCATGTTAGAAAGGTGGTGTGAGAACTTCCTTAATTGCTGCCACGTCATTGCTTATCTGACGGGCTGCATATTATTGACATGATATCTTCTACTTTCTTGCTGAGGCTGTGTTGAAGTGTGGCAACCATGCTATATTGTGGCGTTTTCAAGGACCTTGATCATTTGAACTGCTTTTGAGTTCTGCTCAGATTATCTACAAGATGTCAAGCGAACTTTGAAAGGCTAATCAGCATATAGAAAGTCTTGTACAACCTTAAGCTTGCATAAGACATCTTTGGCCTACTCAAAAAATATAAGCTAACCGTTGCCACTCGCTCAAAAACGCTTTACGAAGTCAAGTATTTCCATCTTCGGCATGCCTTCCTCAAAGAAAGAAAAGCACTATGCCAACAGCCATGCTCGCCGCCATTCTGGAACGGTAGTCATAGCAGGTGGCAAGAAGTCCAGGAAAAACAAAGACTCCGATACCGAATCACTATCCTCCTCTTCAGCCTCCTCGGACGCATCAGTGACTGAGTCAAAATGTCCTCTGCGTTGGATGATGGCCGGCATGTTTGAGACGAACCATCAAGGGGCCAAGCAGACAGGATGCCCTCTACGAAGGGTTCAGTTATGGCATACCATACCGCTTTGTCTTCTCGCCATCATCAATCTTCTGCTGGTCATCTTGGCTCTTTTGGGGTTGGCAGGATATCGGATTGCCATGGGGCTGCAGTCCTTTCCCCTTCGGGTTGCGAAGATTGACTTGGAGTATCAGTATCCTCCTCCTTCCCCGGCAACTGAGGGGTCGGTAGGGGTTGGGAACAAACATTGACTTCAAGGAAATCAAACGACATAATGTCTTTCCTAGTCATCTTCTATGACTTATTACTTTGGGGACTTTGGGCTTTGGTCTGATATCAAGATATTGGGGTTTCAGTCATACCAGGATTCCTTTCGACAATTACTAGCGACTACTCTCGAATATACCCCAGCGTCACATCGATAACCTTTCGCTCTCGTCTCTAAAGACATCAACTTCATCTACCTCCGCTATATCTCAACGCAAAATCACTTAGCTTGATATCGATATGGAAAGCCAGAGGTTTGGTTGGGGGCATGGCGATGGAGGTGCCTTTACTTAATGGGGCTTCAAGCGCTCGGGAATCTTGTTAGGAGGTGTTGGGTCGTATTGTATTAGGATAGATCCACTATTTTATACGTTATGGCGAAGGAAGTCATTGCTACAGAGATAGCTTAGTTGTTGGTTAATTTCAGATGGAGGTATGCATTCAGGTCTAGGGATGGACGTAATTTGAGTCAAAATTGAAAAAGGAGTTTGTCTTGGTGTTTATTCGCTTCGAGTTGTATTTATTATTCTTGATACTTATCATGCCTCCGGGTTTCGATTTATCTTTGCGGTCTTGCTTGATTTCAATACAAGTGTCTTCTACTTATTGAGTGGAGCACTTTCCACTTTCAGTTTCTGAATTGAGGAGTACGGCGGCTTCACGGCTACCGAAAACATGCGTATTGTGGCGGTGATTATGATATTTCAGGGCTTCTTTATATAGAGCGAATCAATCAAGGGAGATCGGCCAGCTTCTGGCAAGATGGGCAACTGTTCTACTGTGTGTGGGAAAGTCAAAACAAACCACAACACTATAATTTCAGTAGCAATCACAAGATGTGTACCCCAAGCTCATAAGTCCACAAGACAATAATATTTCCTCCTTCCTCTAAAACACGGGCTACAACAGAGTATGCGACAACGCGCGAAAAATTGACCGCAAACTCTCCATTAACCCCATAAAAAGGCTCGCGGTTTTTCATTACCAGTACTATATTCAGAACAATACCCCACAACGACCCTCTTCATGCTTCAATTGCCATATATGTATACTGGGTGGAGAGCCTCGCAAAATTTATTGTCTCTCTTGATTTCCGACACCCCATTATGCTAAATCCTCTCATCCCTCTTTGGTTTATAAAACCACTCTCTCTCCCGCCACCTAAGTTCCAATAATCACTAGTCAATCATAATTAGTGACCGAGAACTAATGCCTTCATTCAAACTCATTTCTTAAGTACTCAACCTCGTAGTCAACTTAGAGATGCACTGGTAATTCCCAAACAATAATTCTTCTCACGACTATAAAGAAATCAAGGACGTCCAGAAATATCAAGCTAAAAAAAAATAGCGGAGAAGAAACATGTTCCTTAGGTTCGCTCCATCCCAATTTGTGATCTCTAAAGAGTAATCTTACCAGCCTGCTATTCTGCTACTTTTTCACTGGCCAACCCTTAATTACTCTCCCTCCATCTCTTAAGTGTCACTTGCATACTTCGAAATATTCCACATGTACTTCAAGCTCAATTCAAGGAAAGCAAAAATTTATAGTTCATTACCAAAAGAAATACAAAACAACCGTTCCCGCCATCCCTCCCTCAAAATAAATACAACACAGGCTCGAAAAACCATCAGTGGACTTCAAATGATCTTCCCTCAAATCCTCCAACAATCTGCCCCAAAAACTAGAAACTTCAATCGTATTATAATACCTTTTTCCATGCCACTTTTCTGACGAAAGCACCTCCATAAGAATATGGTTCCACTCTACGAGATCGCCCTTAACATACTTTGGCCACTGAGAAAGTGAAGTCAGTGGCAACAAACCTCTATAAAAGAGGCCCTAGGGAATAAAAGAAGGGGTGTCACTTACACGTGGTTCCACAATAGGGAAAAACAAGTTTCTCCTCAACCTGTATAATTCCCTAGTTGAGCTGCATGGTGCCTTGGTTGCTTCAATGAGCTTTCTGGCCGTTTTGAGCATTTTGTTTTCTGTAACCACTGTTTGATGTCTTTCCAAGAATTGGGTTGGGAGAGGGGGGTTTTATCTAGTGAGATTGCGAGTCGGGAATTTTTCTGAGACAACTGGACATCTCAAAACTCTGGCCCAAACCGAGACCAGAGGTTCTGAAGAATGACAAAGCAAAGTTCCAATTGTTGAAAAACTAACTGGGAACAAGACTCACATTCATGACTTCTTCCCCTTTGCTAGCTTTTACGTCTCACCCTAAAATAAGAACTTCCAATCTTGAACCTTACCTAGTTAGTTCAATCCTACAAAGAACCAAAGCTAAATGCGATTTCTAGTTACAAGTTTCCGTCCAGGTATTAATGCTTATTCCAATACTCAGAGAAATAATTAAACATGTGACTCTTTTTAAAATTAGCTTTTTGTTGCATTTCGCGAAAGAAAAAAAAGTTAGGTAGTACTGCTACTAAAGTTGAAGATCGGGCCAGTCATGTGGCATTTGCACTTCTCACTACTACTTAATCCAAGATGCAGTCTGTCTAAGGATACAAGAAACATTCATCTACTGGAGTTCTACTTCAAGCTACTTCAAGTAAAGTAAGTATTAGATTTCCTGACTTCTAGTAAAACAAGTATTACATTTACTCACTTTGAAATAAATGAGTGTGATTCCGTTTTTTAAGTCAAATTTATCGACGTCTATTTCTTTAGAAGACGGCGCCCTGTAATGCGATTTACTTTAATAGCGAAATAGGCTTACTGGCTTACCGTTGGCTTACTGGCAACTCGATATTCGGCCCCCAAAATTTCTTTGTGGCTTACTCGTCAATTGGTAGTCTACTCCTCAAATAATAGTTTACTCCTCAAACGATAGCTTCAGACCCACTGCATTTCAATTGTTTTTCTTGTTAGTCTAAGACACTTTCTTACGATTTTATTAGGTAATTGGAGTGAGGGTTAAGACTTTCTCGAATAGAAAACACTTCTTATAATTTTCTAAATCCGTGCTGTCACAAGCAACATCGGAGAGCCATTACAGTAACCAGGGTGCTACAGCTCATGGTATATCCATCACCTCATCCCAATCAATTCCAAACACCCCATTCAAGTCCATGTACATATCCAATACTCTAAACTCAAACCTCCATCCCGGGCCACCCCCAATCCCCACTCCTCCCAAAAACATAAACTCATTATAAACAAAAAAAAAAGACATCATTATTTCATAACAGGCGGCCTAAAAGCACTCCCCTTATTAGACCTATTCTCCCACCCCCCATCCACCCGTCTCTTAATACCCAAAGTCTTCTTCTGCGCACCCAATTTATCCATGCTAGTAGTATGCGTAGTAGTATGCGTCGACAAAGCCGGCCGAATAAGCGACATCAAAGGAGGTTTACTCGTTAAGCCTGATGATGGCTTTGGTGGCTCCGCGGGCGTTTCTTGTGCAGTGGGTTTTGCTGGTCTAGGAGGGGAACTCGAGAGAAAGACATAATCATTTCGCGGGTGTGATTCAGGTTCTCGTGTTGGTTTTAATCGCGCGCCAAATTTTGATGGGCCAACGCGGTGGGAGGCGAGATCGGGTGCGATACCGTGATCGAGAAGGGAAGTGGATGTTCGTGCTTGGTTGAAGGTACTTGGGACTGGGGCAGATATTTGAGATGTGACAACTTGTTTCTTGGAAAGTTTCGCAGGTAAAGTAGGAGGCTCGACTATGGGTTCGGGTTTTCCGAGGAATGCCATGAGATTTCCTTGGTTGGAAGCTACTTTCGATGTAGTCTTTCGAGCTTTTGGCTTCTCTTTCTCTGCGACGGGAGGTGTATTAATAGACTGTTCGTTAAGTACTTGGAGATGCGAACCAGCACTCACAAACCCAGTCTTCGAGGTCATGGACGGGGCTGTAAAGCTTGAAGCTCTATCCATTGTAGTTGAAAACGTTGGTTTCCAATTCCGTTCTGGGGCTTGCTCGACGTCGCTCATGGAGCGACTAAGTTCAACCTTTCGTCGCTTCTGTGCTTGTCCCATGTTGTAGTTTGAGAATTCGCTATTAGTTTCGAACCTCGATTTGGGATGTTTGTCTTCTTCGCCATCTTCTGGAAACAAATCGTCTTCAATGCTACGGAGTTGAGAGCACCCTTCCGCTATTGACTTCGCCGTTGGACATCCTCGGCGCAGTATTTGTGCTATTGACTGGACTGTCGACGAACCCAGTGCAGGGCCTTTCTTTTCAAGGAGCCTATTCAAGGAAGATGGCGATACGAACGGACATAGGGTTGTTTGTTCGCTCTGTGAATTCTTGATCGGTACACTCATATATAGCAAAGCCTTCGCCCTCGTCATCGCCACGTATAGCAATCTCCTTTCTTCGTTGGGATCTTCGGCTCTAGAATGCGGTATGGAGCCCTCATAGACTGCGGGAATGAAAACCACTGGCCACTCCAACCCTTTGGCGGCATGGATAGTTGAAATTGTTACCTGTGCAGTTGCTGGACCCTCGGTGTCGTCTTTATTTACTTCGGCGTTCAATGCAACATTCGCAAGAAACCTTGACAAATGATTATCATCGTCCTCTTGCTCAAGACCTTCAATTTTAGGCAGTGCTTCATCTTCGTAGCCAGAACAAATGAGATCTTGAAAATCGTTGGCTTGAGTGATGAGTTCCTGAACGTTGTCCCATCTGGCTTTCGTTACATCACCATGGTGATCCTCCAGCCATTTCTCGTAATCCGTCTTCTCCATTATGTATCGTATCAGATCCACTGTAGTCGTCTGGTCAGAATCGGTAACTTTTTTTCTAGCCGTTAAAATCATATTGACTAGCTTCGAAAGACTTTGCTCGGCTGGTTTCTGTAGTTTCGTTGTTGTATTTTGCCTGCCTTGCACAGTCCCGAGGATCAATGACCACATTGTTGTCTTTTTCTTGTCGGCTTCCTCTAATAATGATTTTATTGTGGCGTCTCCAATTCGTCTTGACGGGGTATTGATAATTCTGGCAAGAGCGTCGTTGTTTTCTGGTTGGTTGATCACCCTCAAGTAATCCAACAGCGTTTTGATTTCAACTCGATCATAAAACTTTAAACCACCTAGTATTGTCAGTAAGTAATTACAGAGAAAGAAACACGACTTCTACTCACCAACCATTTTGTATGCAATACCAGCCTTCCCTAAAGATGCCTCAATAAGACGAGATAAAGACGACGAGCGAAGAAGTATAGCATAGTCATTCAAATCCATCAAACCACCGGTCATACCTTGACATCTTTTGATCTCCGTTACAATCCATTCGGCTTCTATGTAGGCATTGAAAAGTTTTCGGAGAACAGGCCGAGTTCCGACTGTGTGCGTGGGCATCAATGACTTGTCAACTCTCGAGCTATCCTGCTGAATCACACTCAGTGCTGACATTAATATTGCACCAGAAGAACGATAATTCTCCTCCAATGCAATCGTAAGGGTGTCTGGGTATTGTCGAAGCATGCGCTTATAGTTCTTTATCTCAGCTGCACGAAATCCGTAAATGCTTTGATCTGGGTCGCCCACAATGGTGATTCGTTTCCTCTCCGCAGCAAATAACCGCATGAGGTCAAATTGCACCAAATTCGTATCTTGAAACTCGTCGATGAGCACCGCTTCGACATTTGAGACGCATGATGGGTGATTTCGTAGTAGATCAACGCATCGCAGGAGGAGGTCGTCATAATCCAGCAGATTCGATATCTTAAGAGCTGCCTCGTACTGGTCATAACACATGTCGAATTCTTGTACCTCCACCGATTTCGCGCCAGACTTGCTCTTCTCTTTCCCCGAGTGTCCTCCTCTTGATTTTCGACCGCTTATTCGAGACCGTGCGACTTTTGGGTCAATGGTAAAATTGTTCCTCTTGCAGATCCGCTTGATGATCGCAAGAGAATCCGCGCTATCCGCAATCCCAAAGTCCTTCTGTATTCCAATAAGATGTCCATACCGCGCCAGGTATCGTCTCGAAATGCTATGAAAAGTACCAAGGACGAGTTTCGATTCGAGTCCGTTTCCCAGCAGCTTCCCAATTCTTTCCTTCATCTCCCGCGCCGCCTTCACCGTGAATGTCGCGACGATTATATTCCATGGTTGCAGTCCTTGTGCCAATAACCACGCGGTTCGAGATGTAAGGGTGTGTGTCTTGCCACTGCCTGGGCCTGCTAGAATCGCCAATGTGTCTGCGAAAGAAGATACTGCGGCTTGTTGGGACTGATTGAGGTTCGCGAGAAGGCGGTCGGAATTCATTGTTTGATGCGCGCCAAAAGGCTCGAGGGGGAAGGCTTTCGAGGTGATGAAACGAGTGTGGCAGCCCTCCAAGGAAGCATTGCGATCGTACCGGTGCTGGAGTTTGTCGATTTGCTGGTTCAAAATGTTGTAATGTGAGACCTGGAAGACGCGGCGATGGACTCGCGATTTTTCACGAAAAGCCCCCGCAATCACGTGGGGCTCTGTGTAACCATAAACAACTGCCCAACTTCACCTAACTTTCATTTCCTGGGCTTGGAAGCTCCATGCTATCCTCGCTCCAGTAACCTCACCAGATGCCGTCTCCAAGCAGAATCCGATGGAACACTAAATCAACCGAAGTACAGCAAACAATGGATGAAGCTGTTGGTAGCACATACTGGACGACTTGTTCTTACGGGCAATGGAGAAAATTACTCGCAAATACCCCTAGATTTCAAGCTATCTAAATTCCAAAAACATTACAGTTAGCCCGCAGCGCATTTATTCGTTTCAAAATCGAAAGCATTGGTCTCTCTATGGCACAATTCAACGCCCTTCCCTCCGGGTCAAAGCGCTCTCGTATGGCACGTCTCGAATTCGCATTCTCAGCTAAATTCTTTCCATTTACTCGTGATGGCAATTGGATGCAAGAAGCTGTTGGTGAACATGGAAGCTGGGTTTACGTTCCAGGAATACGAGAATGGCACGTCAAGGCTGCGATACGCACGTTATCTGCTCAAGATACATTGGAAACAAGCAAAAAACCCCAAGACCAGCTGAGCACTGGTGGCTTAATTTCCCGATGAAGACGGGATGCGGGGTACAGAGGGCAAAGGAAAAAGGTGGGTTATCAAAGTCGTGCCTTGCAATCTTTATCTCGTCATATTACCTTAACTCTAAACAAAGTTGAGTGGGAAGGAACGACTTTTAAACTCGTGTAGTAGCGTGATTGTTTAGCTAGGTAGTTGAAGCTACCGGTAGGGAAGGAACGGCTTAAACTGCCTCGTCCTCGCCCAGACTGGGTCCGGAAGCCCTCTTTCACTGATAACTCCCCTGGTACTATTTTGTAATTTCACACGGGGCAAAGGACCCCGAATATTTTAGACGATATATTGTCTGGTAAACTGAAAGCGAACTCCTGATGTGCCAGAAAAGACAATATCGATTAGACGGCCTGCTGAAATTTTATACCTCGCCTAATAAACAAAGGCCAATGTTGAGATTTACAAAATAAGTGTATTTTTGATGCCAAATTAGCTAATTCCTCTAAATGCTATGTGCAGTATCTAGAACGATCCTCTCTTTCTTATGCTTCGTGTATGGACGAGGATTCGAACCGAGAAAAAGGAAAAAATCATTCACAACAAAAACAACAACACAAACACCGGATATTAAATCGCATCTTGACTTGACCGCCCTTAAATCATGCATCTTGCCGATGGTCTATTGAAGAAAATGAAGAAAAAGCGGCACATTCTATGCACGAGAGAGATTACCCTGGACGCCAGCTTATGCATTGAATCAGGCTTTGATCTCATATTCTCGGCGGAACATGTCATCAACTTTCTGGAGATAGTAGGTGCTTTTCGCAATCGTCTCGGAGCTTCCAGTTGGTGTGTAGTTCTTCTGTAAATGGGCTGTTTTACGCAGAGCGCACATCTAAAGAATGAAATTAGCTGACTTGTCAAAACTCGATAGAATTTTAATCTTACCTCATCGTAGACTTCTGGGGCCACTGTTCGTCGGGCATCAAGTCTCTCTTGCAAGTTAAGGGACTTTTGAATCGCCTCAGTTGATCCATTGATCTTTAATGAGAACAAACTTGAGGCCAAACCACTACCATAACTGAAAACACCAATTCTTTTTCCTTGCAGGGTGGCACTGTCAATATTGCTCAACAAACTGACGAGACCACCATAAACACTAGCACAGTACATGTTTCCACACATGGTTGGCACCTGGATGCTGGGTTGCACACGCTCGTTGAAACGCTTCTTGGTCAATCCCATGAAGGTCTTCTCGACGGCCTTGTCCGAGAGTGACTTGGTGTAATCCATATCCCGAAGCTCAGCTGGGACATCGGCAAATGCTGGGGAAGATGGGTCGGCAACGAAATCGTTGTAAAGAAGTCTTGCATATGACTTGGCAACTAACTTGCAAGTAGGTGCGTGGAAAGTCATGTAGTCAAATCGGTCAAGATTAGCAGAAGCTGCTGCTGCACCATTTCCATTTGCGTGACCATTGGCATCTCCATTGGTGGTTGATTGGAGAACTGCTTGACGCTTATTGTAAGCCTTGTAGCAGGCATCCACGGCTTCCGTGTAGCACTTGATAGAGAAATGTCCGTCAACGATAGGGTACTCGCTGGTAAGATCTGGCTTGTAGAAATCGTATGCGTGTTGCATGTAGCTTCCTCGTAGACCCGACTCGACGGTAATTGGGGCATTTGGCCCAATTAACATGGCAACGGCACCAGCTCCACCAGTTGGGCGGGCATTACCCTTAGCATAAAGAGCAATATCACCTGCAACAACAATAGCATCACGCCCATCCCAACCAGATGATTCAACCCAGTTTACCGCGTTGAAAATGGCATTTGTTCCTCCATAACAAGCATTGATGGTATCAACACCCTCGATGTTTGTGTTGTCGCCAAACAATTGCATAAGAACTGATTTGACAGACTTGGATTTATCGAGAACTGTTTCTGTGCCCACCTCGAGACGGCCAATCGAGTTTGTATCGATCTTGTATTTGCTTAGGAGGTTGGAGGTAACGGTGAGGGCGAAGGAGTAGATGTCTTGAAAATATTAGCAAAAGTCCGGAAACAGTCTGGATTGGGCAAATTCATACCTTCTCTATCGTCGCAGAAGCTCATCTTGGTCTGTCCAAGACCAATGGTGTATTTTCCTTGAGAAACGCCATCGAATTTCTCCAACTCGGCTTGGTCAACACACTGTCACACGAGCAGGTTGTTAGCAGATGCGCAGCATACAATTCCAGGGGTATCGGCGAATTCTGCAGCATACCTGGCTAGGGAAATAGATCTCAATGGCCTTGATGCCAATATTCTGAGGGCGCGACATTGTGGGTGGCGGTGAAGTTTTGTTTATCGCTTGGAAGAGGGGTTCCAGACAGGGGGTGATCGGAATGTCGAGGGCTCGTAGAGGGGTAGTTGGTGCGATAAGTCGAAAACTAGTTGGAGGAATTGGGTTAGAAATATTTTTTCTCTGGATTCTGGCTTGGAGGAACAATATGTAGCGAGAGGATTGTCTCTTGCTTTCCACAAAGAATAATTTGAAGCCACACGGCCACGCCCTAAGGTTAATCCCCCAACAAAATCTCCCAAGTTTGCCTCGACCATAGCGCTTCGGCCCGCAATGAAATGAACTTACTGGGAAGATGGCACAAGAACGAAGTTGAAGATAATGCGGCGAGGGAGACAACAGACGGGTTTTGGGAGGAGAGGGAAGCGGTAGAGGGGAGGAGAAAAGAAGTCGGTGGGAGAGAAATAGTTTTAAGGAATCTCAGAGGGTTGCTCTGCTTGCGTAGGTGGTGCAGTGGTACTACTTTCCCAAAGCTAACCTCCAACAGCGCTCCCCTGTCAAAATTGTCAGTTCACTAGCGTCCCCGAAGAGCGGCGACAGATTTCTGGCATCGCGCGACAAGCCGGCACCCATTTTAGCTGCTGCAACACAATACGACCACCACCACCGAACTCCTCATCAACCGCTGCAAGAAACGGAAGATGACAGGAACGCAACCGCTTTGCTATGTACTAATTGGCTCTCGGGAATAGCCTCATTGTACAGATCCACGAGGGCGCTCTTGTATGCCCGACCCGTTGGGGGAAATCGGCAACACAACTTCACCAGAGAGATATTGACAAAACGTCGGGTTCGCGGGTCCCAACCCCCTTGTTTTCCTACGGTATTGCGCCGCGACGAGTTACCCTTTCTGCATGCACACCTATCACTTCTCCCCCATGCCTACCTGAGAAAAGACGACTTTGACGATTTCCATGAGCCCACAATCGACGGGATCCACGAATCTGCGCTGGCACAGTCATGCACCATCTGAATTTGTACATGTACAGCCACGAAACGACACCTAATGCCAACCCAAATGGCAAAGAGCCAACGGAAACCCCCTGATGCGTTGGTGGATTGAACCGTCGTGCAGATTAGTAGTGCCAGTTGCCTGGGTTTGATAGGTAGCCAGATATCCAGCGTCAACCTCCAGCATCTCCTAACAGACCGCCCTTTGCAGTGCGATTCAAACGCTGATCTGGGTTGCGATAAGACAAAAACATCTTCAATCTCTTCTCTTTTTCCTCTTTGCAGAATGTCAGTTGGATCTGGTTCTACAAGTCTCAACAATCCCAAGTATCATTCCAACGTTCGAAAGATCGCTCCGCTGAGGGGGTCTCTCCACAAAAGATAATCTAATCAGATCTAAAGCGGAGAAGTTTCTTCCAGATCTTTCTTCTTTTTGGTCCACCTTCTCCGCTTCTTGGGAGGTTTCTTTTGGCATTGGCTCGAGATCAGGAGGGTTGCCCACAATTCCTTTTCCTTTTGTTTGTTATTCGAGTTTTTCTGTGTCATTTGTTGGTCTTTCAGTGAGGAAACTGGATGGTGGTGGACTCCGTACGCGGATGTCCCGCCTGGGATTTCAGATAAATTATCTCTCCCGGGAAAGCTGATTCCGATGTCTTCCATAATACTACAGCCCGTGTTCTCGTCTCGTAACCCTTCGAGACTTGTGCCGGTCAAGAGACACTTGGGGATGGCGTCACTCAAGATTGTGTGGTTGAGAAGTTTCTACTGGAATGGTTACCCCTGTACTTCGCTGCGCTCTAGTTGACACAATTTTTTGAAGCTGTCCCTGGAGGACACTCAGGTGGTCCAATTGTTTCGATGATTCTTTCTTACCACGCTTTGATACTCAGGCCGGAACATGAACCTGTTAGCACAATATGCTGCTTCCTTTAGTCAACCTTCAACTATCCATGGTCAGCTGAAACCTATCAGTCGAGATCCTACTTTTGTTCACCAAGAGAGTGTTTTGTGAATAAAGACCAAAATCTTAGAGTTGGATGTCAGAGAAACAATCAACCCAGAGTTTTGTCATCCTGGCACTGTTGGTACTAGTCATAGTTTGTCCTACAGCCTCAAGTGGATGGTGAAGAAATGTCATAACATCTTACAACAAGGTGTTCCAGAAGTCTAGAAATAGCATACCGAATTACCCGATAAATGACCAGAGAGAAGTAATAAGCGTTAGAATTTCTACCCGGTCGTGGTCTCTTTATATCCACAGCAAAAGCGACAGTTTTCGTACCTGCCTACCTAGCTCATTGTTTCAACCATCTAAGACAATTCAAAGTAATTACCCTAGATACGTCAGAGAATTTAAAATATTATCCTAAAAGTTTTAGGACAACCAAGTCCGATTGTTTTAAAAGGTTGGAACAATGAGCAAGATAGGCAGGCACGAACCTAATATTTACTACCGCTATTTTTGTCCCCCAGCTCTAACTATAATAGTTTCTTTCTGTTCCAGCGACCACGGTCTAGTTTAAGCTACCGGTAGATCAGATGTTGGAAACGAAGCCTCGCGATGGACATTAAAAGCGGCAGTAAATACATCAGGTTGTTCCAGCTCTTTGAGGCAATTAATTTGAATTGCCCTAGATACTTGGAGCAATTAAAAAACTTTACCTAGTGTTTTAGAACATCAACTTTGATTGTCCTAAAGTATCTAATAATTGAGGTTCAAACAACGAGTATTTACTGCTACTATTTTTGTCCCCCGCGAGGTGCAGATGCAACGAGTGGGTTATTACCTCACGCTTGGGAATAGCCAAGCTCCAATGGTTTCTTGCTTGCAACTGGTTCCCAGCGAGTTGTTCGACTAAGGTCTAGAAGTCTAGTTTAAGCCAGATAAGATGCTGGAATTGGAGCCCATGAAACTTGGGCAACGATATTGTGTTATTTATTGTTGGAATAAATGTCCAGGATAGCGGGCAATCTATTGTCAGTTTAACAGAGTGCAGTTCTTTTTACAATTCGAGTTTAATGCTGTACTGTTTTTTCGCATCAATTCTTCTCTTAGAGTCTAGAAGGAACAATTCTCAGCCGTGGATTTTGGTTGGACATCAAGAAAGTGGATCGCGACTTTCCCATCTCTCGAAATGTCCAAGCTTTCCACGTCTCAGGAGTCAGATCTCACCTGCCTTAAAACTTCTAAAACTTCAAGCGTCTCCTCTCGAAGATCTCTCGTCGCGATTGATTGGCCAAAGACACAGAATGTCCAAAGTGTTCCAAACACACCGAATCAAATCATGATACGGAAAACAGAAAAAGGCCTTCGTGACCCAATCATGGGAGGGATAGGCATGACAACATGGGACTAAATATAACCCGTCAAACCGGTGGTTTAGGGTGACAACCATGATTTACCGATTGATTCGATGGTGGCCTGTTTTTGTACACCGCACCAGGTCTATCAAACCTCAATATCCAATTCATGAGTTTGACTTTTCAGATGAACGAATTTTGGCTGTGGGTGAAAAAATATGCCGGCACTGGGTGCGATTCATTGCCTGGGAAAATCTTCGGATAAGCAGTCGGGCCTTTCGTACTGGACGAAAAGAGAGTTTGAGTTTAGCCAAATTGGAATTAGTGCGGCTTGTCCTGTCAATTCAAGATTCTAATAAATGGATGGAATGGATCTTGTTTTGATAATGGAATTCGTTTATTTACCAAGTCGACTTGGATTGGGCGATTTCGAAATATGAGGGTCAACGGGAATGTCCATGAAGCGGTTGCGGGCGAGGGAACCATTGAGGCTAAAAACCACAAATGGTGAAATTCCATCTTGTGATTCGAATGGATTGAGGATATATGCCCGGTTGCTACACGCTGCCAAGTTTCATCCTGCCACTTGCAGCGAACAAATACCGGAGCGTGCACTTGGGGTGACTGGGGGACCAATCATGTCGAGGGATATTGCCCTCCATTGCACGTCTCCGAGTGGCCTCGATTGGACAAGGGAGAGAACCAGTATTGTCCAAATTACTTTATACGCATATTGCATCACGACATGAATTCAAAATGGAATGTGCCCGTCCGAGACGGAGAAAATAGTCGAATGGAGAAAATTTATACGCGGTATTATCGCCACCCAACTGGTTCACCCCACAGGTAGATCACGGGAGTTACGGCTCATCTCGACCGTGGCCTGAAGTCAAAAATATCCACTACTCCACCGGGACCCCGATGCATTAGATTCTCAACAGTTCCCGCGACGGGATGGCGACTTGGAAAGTTGGAATGAAAGAAATGTCCGTGAAGGAGTGTGGTTGCATTCGATAACTCGTACAGAAGAATACTGAAGAGAAGATTGAAGAGGCGGCGGGGAGGGGTTATATCTCCTGCGATATCCATGGCGATTGCCCCAAATTCAGACTGAAATCAGGGGTAGAGGACAAGACCCTTGGTCGAATTGCCTGTTTCTAGCCATCTACCCGTGGATATCATGCACGAAAGGCAGCCAGCGTAGTGAGGGTGTCAAGTCTGCCGTCGTTGGAGGGAGAGATGGCGAGGAGTGGGAGAGCGGAGAGATATGGATGGGAATTTGAGTGAAAGAGGAAGTTCATCCAACTGTCTGTATATATCAGGCCGCCTGGACTGCAGACTGTGGTGGGATAACCTTATCGTGGAGGAGATTTGAGACCGCAAGGAATACGGTATGCGAGGGGGTCACCACAGTTTAAGCTCTTCGTGCCCCATCTTGTCAGGGCGGGCGCAGTGATGCGGCGTCCTCGTGGTACGCAAGATTGATGATATTTTGGGATTTTGAGTACTGTATACACACGAGTGTACATTACCAATCCGTTCCATTTTGATTTATGAGTACACAGGGTATTCAAATATTCTTTTCTGTAGTCATTGCTTACCCTGAAAGCGCATGTTTGATTGGAAAAAGTCCGGAGAGAGACGACAAGACGAAACCTGAAGCGAGGCCCCTGCCTCCCCCCTTCCCTTAGGCTGGTCGCTCTGCACGCCCTAGTTCAAGCCATAGAACTTTCTCACTGTCTCACCTGAGTCCGCCAAGAGTGTCTCCCGCTGCCCACTCATTGCCCGTTCACTCTCCCTTTCCACCAAACGTACCTGCAACGACAACGACCTCCTTCACCATACCCTACTCTCAACCACCACTATATATCCACCTCCGACTAATACCATCACCTTCTATCAGACGACCTGCAATTATCACGACGAAGGGGTATCGCAATTGATGAAGGGACGTTGATTGACACGTGGATCTTGAGGCGGACTTCCGAGTCACTGTGCTGTGGATTGAAGGAAGAAAATGGCTGGGCCCGACCGTCGTTCGTCCACAGGAATCGGAGGAATCGATAGAAGGGCATCAATGCGACAATCGATGGACCACCAACGCGAAAACGATAATGATGAATATGATTTGGAGGCAATGGGGATTTCAGACGGGTTCAATCCATCCAATGCCGCTATGACCCAGGGAAACAGAATGGCACCCGTGTCTGAACAACAACAGAGGATTCCTCCACCACGACCGTCGAGTACGGCAAAACCACCGACTGGAGTCGACTCATTTGCTTTACGACACGATGGTGCAATGGGGGCAGATGTAAGGAGGATGTCCGCAAACGTTTCAAATATGAATGCGATTCCATCGAGGCCTGTATCAATGATGGAATCAGAAGCACCATTTGTGAGACCCGAAAGCCCATATCGAGGACCTTCTGGACCTTCACATCCATATCAAATGTATCCTCAAGAATCCCGTTTAGCAAGAACAGCGAGTATAGCGACAACGTCAACAGCCCCAATAGCATCGAGAGAAAGGGAAAGATCGTACGCAGGACCTAGCGGACCAACGCACCCATACGGAATGTATCCTCAGAACATCGTCCCTGAAGCAGAAAGCAGTCAGGCCACTACTGTGACTCCAGTTCCGGTAGGATTCCCCGGCTCAAACAACAATTACCAGCGTCGAATCGGACCCGAGGGAGAAGAAATTGCTGGAATCATTGGTCCTGATGGTCATACGGAAGAATTACCGCCATATACACAATACCCCGACGAAGCGTTTGCACGGAAAACTCGACCTAATGTATCAGTGGACGTTCCAGCTGTAGCAGCTGTTCCAATTGTTCAAGTTGTCCCGGCGGTTCAGGGTGCAGTACCTAATCCAACTATGTCCGGGGCAGGAGGGATTGGGCTGGCAACACGAAATCCGGAATTTGCGTCACAGGAGAATCTAAATTCGCCATCCCGAGGAAGCATCATGTCGGAAGTTAGCAATCATCAAGTAAACACCGCAGCCGCTACAGCAGCAGAGAAGCCACCACTAAAGAAGTGGCAACGGAAAGCAAGGCGGCAAGTCTGTGGTATTATCCCAGTATGGGTATTTGTCCTGGTTGCCATTGTTTTTGTATTATTCGGAATCATCCTGGGCACAGTTCTAGCCATTCTGAAGCCCCCAAACAAACATCCAAAGGACAAATACAAAGATAATGGTCCTCAAGCGTAAGTCTCAATTATCCATCACCCCTCATTAATACTGACTTCAGGCAGCGTCGGCGCTAATAACGGCTATGACACAACAATGACTACTACATATGATGCTACACCACTTACTGCTGTTCCCACCGGTCTCCCAGCCCTTCCGACCGGTACTTTTGCAGTGCCCATTGGCCCTCCTTCACTCAACCAAGCCACATGCCTTCAAAATACTGCACAGAGCAATACGTGGTCTTGCAATATCGGAATGGGCCCTGGGCCAGTCCAGATGACCATCAAGGCAATTAACGAGTCTCCCAGTTTAGTCGATAACAACGAAATACTTCTCAATTACGGGAATCAATCATTAAAAGCTTGGACATACGGCGCTCAAGCTCCAACATTTCAAACAGATCAAGTAATGCATCTTGTCAAGGACGCCGACGAGACCGCTAGGGGTCCTGCATGGTGGTTCCAGATGCCCTACAACAAGATCGTCATCTTGCGCAACGATGAATTGGCCCAAGTATCGAAACGAGGAACCACGGGAGACCGACATGAGACCAATGACTTCAGTCGGAAAGGTGTCGCCTCGCCAGGAGATGAGGTTTGGTTTTGTTACTGGAACGGAACCGTCCTCGAAGCGTTTATTTATCCCAACCAGACGAGTTCATTTGGTGCAAATCCAAACAACCAAGCCACTTCATCCTCCTCTCTCTTAAAACCAACGGCCGCAGCTGGCTCCGCTACTTACTCTAGCGTCCCAACCGCGTCCAGCTATCCACCGTTCTCGGGCGGCTCACCTCCTTCATTCACCGGCCAGCAATTCAACATGATTCCGGCATATGGAAAAGTTGTCAAGATCCAAGAACACCGTATCTCAAGGGGTCCTCAAGTCGTTCCCCCTTATTGCATGAAATATTCCATCAACGTCGACAACAGCGCAACCCCAAAACTCAACTCCACCAACCAACCTATCATGGTATACTTGAACGAGACAGAGGCCACCTCCTTCACAAAACGTTCTTCCTTGTTCAATCATGGACAAGAGGAACGTCATGAACCGGTGGCTAAACGCGAAGCCGGTTCTGGAAACAAGTGTGGTTGCGTCTGGTTATATACATGAAAAAGTATTTTGAAGGGAAAATTCCTCCTCATTCTGGTATTGAGTGGATTTTGATTTTGGGAGTATTTAAAAAAGCGGAAAACTCTTAGCATGGTTTATTGTATTTACATTGTGTTATCTTTTACATATTTTGCACCATCATGTCGGGCTTTTTTGAAAGTCACGTTCGGAGTTTTTTTGGGATTCCTGGGAATATATAGTTTTTTTGTATTCGGACGGAGCATTTGGCGTTTGGGGGAGTTGAAGGGGATGGGGAAATTTATCAGCTCCTGCTATATTTTTGCTTTGTTTTTGCAAGCAAAGGATGGATGGAAATCATGGGCAAAGCGTCGAAATCTATCTACAAGGGAGGATCGGGTAGCAGCACCAATTTTCCGATTATGTTTTGGGACATGGGGGAAATGAATGAATGGGAATATCTTTTTGGTGCTAAAATATTTTTGCAGAGTAAAGCGATTACGGGATGGCTCATTGGATGGGAATGATGGGACCAGTTTCGGACAACAGTTTTCTAGTCTACCTCTCTAGTTTTCCTTTTTATTTGGTTTTCCCTTTTTTGGTTTGCTGAGAAAGATGTTAATTGCCCTGTCTATATAGCAAGCAAGATAGTCATAAATGAAAAATATTAACTCTTATTCGCGGCTTATTGATCGAAGTTTGAGTTTCTGATACACAACTGGAATTACAGATTGTATTTTTGTAATACTTCCAAACTATTAAAATTCCAAACTATAATTGGCGAGAGCGAATACGGACTTGCCACTTTCGGAGGTATGATCGAGTTATCTTTTTGTGATGTCTTTTTCCCCTGAGATGTCCAGTCGTACCAGTTTTTTGCGAGGGCCATACCAAGGGTATTAGGGAAGTTTTATCCTGTGTCTTGGGAAGCTTGTTCGAGAGGCTCGGGACTTGGAAGCTCGGCCTACCTCTAGGGTAAAATCCTGAAGTATGGTAGGGAAATTGAGGGGTGCATATTCCTAGGGCCGGGCAGGTTAATATAGGTGGAACTGTGAGAAGTAGATTTGGTGAGGGCTGTTTCTTCATTTTGGGTCTTGAAACTATGGGATTTTCTTCTGGGATAGTGGTATTTTCTCGTTCCGTGTTTGGGTATTGTAGGTTCCGAGATTCCGACATGGGTGTTGGATTTTTGTATAATGGAGGGAGTGAGGAAGGGGAAGTTTTGGATTGGCTTGAGTTGGTAGTTCATTTATATGATGCGTTTTGGAAAGGAAAAGTTTTGGGTTTTGGAGATCTTATCTTGTTTCGTGTGTCTGCGTTTTTTTAGGGTGATAAGCAGATACCCCGGATTATATATGCTTTACGAATGCCACGCGGCGAGGTTGTAAATAACGGTCATTGGTCGAAGAGGGTATCATTTGAAATATAAAAAGGGTATCACAATAAGTAACTGAATCATTCCTCTGTAGATGGATTAAGATCAGCACCTAAGCCATCCAAAAAGTTCTCCGCCTGTTTCTTCGCTCTCTTCTCCCCGATCGCCTTCCTCCGTTCCTCAATCTCCCTCTTCCGCTGCTCTTTCTTCTCCTCCCGCTCTTTCCTTTTCCGCTCGGTTTCTAACCTCTCCGCTTCCAAAGCTTCCATCTCCTGTTTCCTTGTAGCTTCGTCTTTCGAGAAACTGTAGAATCCCACGCCTTTAATCCTAAACTCTTTATCCGCCTCATAATGCTGTTGGGGTGGAGGCGTCATACTCCTATCCCTCTTCCCGGCAAGCTCCTCCATCTTCTCCACCACCGGCTCATCGGGATTAAAAGCCAATGTCTGAACCGTATCCCCGTAAATGAGCTTCGAAGGCATAGAAGGTCGTGCAGATATGCGATCCAATTCCTCCTGTCCAAGAACCTTATTTAATTTCCTCCTCTCCATTCTCTCCGCATCTGCTCTCGTGCCCTTTCGTAATCGCCCGTATTCATCTTCGTAATCTATTATTTCTCCTCTTTCACCGGCCCCATCATTCTCGTCCTCGGAAGAAGAACCATCTCCCTCCCCTTCTATCCATTTCCGATCAAAGTCCACGAGATCCTCTCCAGGCTCCCCTTCTAGAGCGACATAATCTCTCCTCTTCATCTCCTTATATAGCTTCGCTTTCTTCTCCATTTTTTTTTTACTTAAATGAAGGAGTGCATCATTTACAGTCCCTAGATCCTCCTTCTTGCGTCCGCGACTGCGTCTAGCTTCGTCATCTTCGTCAACCTCGAGATCTGCGAGGGCGCGCTTCTTGGTATTTCGGTTGTGGGAGGAGAAGATGTCGTCTTTGGGGGCTTTGGAGGGGCGGGGTCGTCCTTGGGTTGTGGGACGGGAGGTGGAGGTTGAAAGGAGGGAGGAGAGGGTTGAGGAGAAGGCTAGGGAGGTGGAGGAGGAGAGCTCTTTAGGCTGCGATTTGGGTTTGCGAATTCCGTAGAGGGAGATTTCTGAGGACATTGTTGTGGTTGGTATGGTTTTGTGGTTGTTGGAGTGAGAGGTACAGCCTTGGGCGAGGCTGGGGATGTGGATTTAGGTTGGGGTGGAGATAGCGGTGGGGTTTAGATTCACTCACTTCGATAATCGGATTCTCAACAACCTTCAAAATCCTCGTTCATTTCTATCTTCCTCCTCCTACACTGGGCATAGGTCAAGTTCAACCCCATCATTCAAGCTTTAGGGCAGCATAACATGTTCAAGTGAACATTCTTCTCTGACATGCAACTCCAAATTACCAGCGGCAATTTCCCTTCCATCTCGTACTATGCAAGTACATATATCGACTCTCCAAGTAGTCAAACAAGTTCTTTTGTTGCAAGTCGCAGGGACGATCTCATCCGATCTGGTTGGAATTCACAGATTCCGGAGTTGTCAGTGCCAACTTTATCAAGAAAAATACAAGTTATGTACCTTGCACTTGCATTTCCCTCCCCGGTTTTCAATAATTAAAACTTTATTTTCTCGTCTCCTAACTCGGTCAGACTCAAAGTAATTATATTGAAAGACCTTGTTAGTCGTTCGAATTGGTAATATGGTTTGAAATATTTGTTTCGTTCTGAATCCTGGACGTGAGTTTTTATTATATAGAGGTTCATTTGAAGTGGGCCCGTATTGAGAGAAATATGGAAATAAACGCGTGTCTATTCGTAAAGATAGAAGGCATAGCTAAATAAGTATATAGAAAAACACAAAGCAGGAAGAATATCACATTATGAATTACATTTGAGCAGAGATGGCGAGTTTCCCTGAAAAGCTTTCTTTTATATCAGACGATTGTCCACCAGGCATGAACATTTTGTAAAACAAAGGAAATTGCTTGTCGCCCACTCGCTCAAATTGGCTTTACTGGCCAGTTAAAATAGCAGTTTGGCGGTCTCGCCCAAATAGAAGGGCATTGAAGTTTATGGCCTGGCCGGGGCCTCCACCGTATGTCCTCCTGGGAGACTCAGGGCTGCGGAGAAGCATCACCAGCTTTAGCTTTTTGTCCTCTCATTCCAAGGTAAGTGCTACCAGATTTTCAATTACCGCCTCTTTCATATCAAGCAAGTATTCAATATTTAACGTTCACCGTCAATTCCTCATGCATTGTCGAATCTTTCAAGTCATTCGTTTAGCAAACTAATATGGTGGATTTGGCACAGTCATGCCGTAAAAACCGCCATTTCAAGTGTAAGTTTTGTCCAGCTTACCCCCAAATGATTCTTGAAGTATAAAGAAATCCCGGTGATCGATTTATACAGCCGCTTTGTCAATTGTCAATAGTGGTATTACAATTTCTGTTTTCTTTTTTATCTTTCTTTTACTAAGATACCTGGAGGAAATTACAACGAATTCTTTGCTAAAGACAAGGGCTCCATAAGGGGTTTTACGCTCAAACCCCTGTTGCCCAGAAGTCGCTGGTCTAGAGGGCATCGTTTAAAGTGAAGTAAGTTAGTCACGGGGCACTTTTAAGTGTTTCCTTGTCTGACGGCGGTGATTTGATTAAAATAATTTGTTGATTATAACAAAGTAGATGGATTTCTTGCATTGGAAGCGGGAGTGACAATGCGAATAGATCGCACTGATGGCTACTCCTTCTGTTCTTTGAAGGGACACAAAAAGCTCTCACGTGGAGTCCACGGTAGTTATTAGAATCCCTAGAATGTGATTTTACAAGAGTGTCGGAATGCTCTAAGATATATATATATATATCATGGCTCCTGATCCTGAAAAAGAAACTTCTTAAGCTAATTTAAATATCCTCCCTAACAAAAAATACATCAGAGCGCCAGAAAACCTCGAGGATTTGAGGTTTTCATTAACGCCTAGTTGGCAAGACTAAACTCACAACTTAGTCCTCATTGCTCCAAAATAATATAAATTCCGACCCCCAGTAACAAGGAATGAACCAAGGCAAGAGAGGCAATTGCCGGAAAAGTCGGGCTCATTCATCAATTGTAGCCACGAGCCTCTTCGACTGAGGGCGTGATGAACAAATCAGAGACGAAAATATCCCACGAGTTACGTTTTGAATCACGATATATTCAAAATAAACCCAATAACAGACTTACATACATGTAATCAGCAACAAACTGAGAATCGACAGTAAGTCCAAACCCCCCAAAAATACTTGACAAAACTCGCTCGCGTATGTGAAATTGGGAAACTATTTCTTCAATGTAAGCTAATCTCTCAGTAACGTTCGAAGGAACTCACAAGGCTGATAATATGACCTCGCGGTGGGACTTAAGTCAACTTGTTTGCGGAAATGGTGCCATGTACGCAATAAACAATTGGGGAGGAACCTAGAAAGATTTCGTATTCAAATAGAAAAGAACTTTATTCAGAAGACATGGTTGGCAGAAACCAATTTGTAATTGCGACTCTCTTCACTTTAAAAATTTAAAAATTCAACGCAGTCTTATTTTAATTCGAAAGTTGAAACTTAGGCGAATATTTTGAGAGTAAGTACTATCAGAATATTAGGCTAAGCTATGGTATATCCTAGATAAAGCAAAGGTAGACTAGTTTACTCCAGAAGCTTCAAACACAGAGTTAGATGCTTCGTTCAATCAAGTGATACGGAATAAGCGTTTCTTCCGCCCATCCCATTTGCTTCCTTGCTCATCATCTGACTACCTAGCCAGCGATTTCTATAAGAGACAAACAGAGAGCTAATCAAGTATTTAAAGGTACCCAGGGACCAAAAAAACCAACCCATCAGCATCCATCAAAAACGTTACCAGCTCAATCACACCCCTTCCCAAAAACACAAGAAAACTCCACAAAATTCCCACTCCATCACCATTAAAGATGCCAGTAACCTGCAAGTCCTCCTCCCCCACCATCCCTCCCCTTACTAAACCCAACCCAGTCCAAGAAACCGAATATCAAGCCATCACAACCCACCCCGAAAACCCCCACACAATCTACATCCACGCCAATCACCTCCTTCTCACCCCCCGCAAAATACTCCTCATCCACCCAAAGTTCCCCACCAGCTCTCTCTCAATTATCTACCACTCCCAAGACCACCCCATCCCGACCGATACCTTCAAGCTCAAACTGCACGACTCCCTGATCGAAGAATACAAGAGAAAATACGTCAAAGAACCCGAATTCTCAGCTAAACATGTGAGATTTGGGTTGAGAGGGAATGAGGTTGTTGTTCTGGCTTGGTTGTAGGGGAGTGAGTATGTGGTGTACTGGGAGTTTAGGCGGTTGTTTGAGGATGATGAGAGACACTCAGTGGAAACTTCTGGGAATGTGGAGGACGCTTTTAGGATTATGAGGGCGAATCTGGCACAGGAGTCTTGAATGGTTTCTGGGAGCTCTGGTTGGAATGGAGTAATTGAAGCCATGAAGTGATGGGCCTTCCCCCCGAAAAGTCGTCCATTCCCGGAACAAAAATGCATAAAACTATCAAGAGAAAAAGGAAGTCTCCAAACCCAATAAAGTAACTAAAAAATTAAAGCGCCACAGCGCTGTATATCTCAACAAGCTTCCTTCAAAAATACAAGCGTAGTTCGCCCTCACCGAGGGGTGTGTGATGAGGGTTCTTGAAGTGATTTGCCATTGATGGAGAAGAGAGGTTTAGGATGCGTAGAGGTAGGGAAGAAGGGAAGGGGAGAAGAGAACGCGAGGGTATTGAGTTTACCTACAGATTAGGTACCTATAGGGTGTTATTCTTGGTTGTTCCTTCCTTGGGTCGAGGCGGGTAGGTTGTACCCTGGTTCTGGGCCGGTTCATGTCAAGGGAAGTAAGAGGGAAAGAGCGACCTTTGGGCCCTACCTCCAGAGATGGACGAGGCCAAATGGGGGAAAGGATGGAGCGACCTCGACCTGGCCAAAATTGAAGTCCAAGTGTCAACCAGACAGGTGAGTTTTTTTAAGACCCTCCGCTTAGGAAAGATACTGGTGCGCACCCTGGCACTACAACCATCAACAGCAGCACATTAAGGCAAATCGTAGAACTTGAAACCTATGGGTATTAAAAGTATGTAAATTCCATGCCTAATGCATCTGTGTTCAAATATAATCCGCCCGCTAGGTATATCATCGTCGTTGAAGACAAAGGCGCCACCAGTAAATTTTCTTTTTGTCTCTCAAAAAAAACTCCCTGACCCAAATTCCCTCCAAATCTATCCATTTTTTCTCAATCGGCGTTGAAGCCAAGAAGAGACCGGACCCGAGAGAGAACCACCCCAAAGCATACATACAGGCAAAAAAGGTGTATATCATCGATCGCTATGTGCAAGAAACGCTACCAGTCATTTTTGGAAATCATCATTCCTCAGACCATCGTCGCTCTCTCAATGGCATCTCCTTTCCCTCGGCAGCACGACTTCCATCCCCCTCCGCACGCCAAGACCAGTACTCGCCGAGTCTGACCTCCGCGTACGAGGCATAGTCAAAGTCAATCTGCGAGATGGTAGCTTGAATCAGGGCCCAAATACCCCAATAGAAACCCGGGATTCCACGCCAGACATCTACCTCATCAAAGAGCTTTTGGACTTCAGTCTCCTCATCTACATCGGTCTTGTCGCTTTGGAAGGAAAAGTAACTTCGGATGTATTCCCGGATGAAGTCTTTCCTTTGGGATTTGGTGGGTAGAAGTTGGTGCTCACAGTCAAATCCTCCCCATTCGGCAAGGTGATTGGCAATGTCGAATGCGGCCGGTGATGGCGTTGCGTATTCGTAGTCGATGAAACTGACTATTTCCTTGGGCTCACCGGCTGCTGCTGTGGCACCTGAGGGTTTTGGTTGGACAATTACGTTACCACTCAATAAGTCGCAATGGGCAAAAACCAGCTGGCACATGTCAGTATGGAAATCCGTTCATGTCACCAAAGGTCCGGTCTGGGGCTGCAATGTGGAAGGGACTGGAACTGGCATCACTCAAAGGCAATTGTGGCATGTACGTGTATTGGTAGGAAGAAACTCACGCTATCTGTACCTAGTCCTGGGCGGTTGCTGAACTCCTCGACCAGTCTAGTTAATTCCTTTTGCAAAGTTGCTTGCCGGAGAATTTGTGCATCTGTCGAGGTAGGAAGAGCGTAAATCCATTTTTGCATGACGGTCCATACGTTCGGGGCAGGTTTTCCGGGAGCGATATTGTCAATAGCCGCTTGTAGTGCCGGGTCTTTCTTGCTTGGAGTAGGAGCGGGGATTCCGAATTCTTCACTTCCTCCAATTTCCGCAGCCAAAGGTTCTCGGGATGAAGGAATACAAGGAACAACGGCGTGCCACTCTGCCAATCTCGTAGCTACAGCCCTCCAGATATCTTGTCGACGGAGATCCGCTGGGGATGTCACGGCACCTCGAATGAACCGGTAAAGCATTCCATTGTGAAATCGAGCCAGCAATTCCGGGGCAAGCTTGTGCTGCATGAGGAGCTCGTGGTTTTGGGTCTCTCGTTCTCGATCAATTATGAGATCCGTTCCTTGTCCATAGGCTCTTAGCAGAACTGCTTCATTGTCAATTTCCTCTGGGGATAAACCAGGTCTCTTGTTAACGACTTTCAGCAACGTATTTGTGATACCATCCGTGAACCTAATAAACTCAATCTTCCCATCGGTATGCTCCCATTCAGGTCGGAGGGTAAGGATCAAGCGTAAAGCTGAGGTTTGGGATTCGCCTTGGTTGTAGGTTAGAGGAATGAATCGAACATTTCCTGCCTTAGTGGCAGGTCCTGATGGTTCCCCCATTTTCTGCTGTCGCGTGCTCGAAATCGTTGAGGAAGGGTGGATGAGGTGAGGAAAGAGCTGCCAATGGTTAGCATGTGATCAGAAGTTTAGAGAAAGAGCCTACAAGGGATGTGCCTCTATTCGAAAATTGTTATGCTAAAGTCAGGTTTAGCAAAGGTGAAAGCTGGAAAGTTGCGTTGAATACAGTAGCATGTGCTGAACGACGTCATAAACGCACCTGAAGAATTTGGGATCGACGGCTTTTCAGGTGTTACTTTCTGCAAAGATGAAGAAGTAAAGAGCTGAAATTTCTTTTGTATGCGAAGAGAAGTCGTCGAAATGCCCAGCGTGGGGAGGTGAGGGGAGAAAGCTCGAAGGTAGGCGGAAATGCGGGTTGGGGGTTGCAAGGGTAATGACACTGGCTTTTGTGTAAAGTCCTCGTCAATTTGATGCACCTCTACGAATGAGGAAGATTGTGCAAAAGGGAGGGGAATTGAGGGAATAAATGGCAGATGAGAATTGTTTGGTGTTTGTACTCCCAATTTCTAATGGAGCTATGGAAAAGGGTCGCGTGCACGTTCTGGGCCTAAAGATGAAGCTAGTTGGAAATTTATATCGGCGACTGCGGGGCCGACTAGCCGCCGATCTCGGTCCGAGTGCCGTTAGTCTTCCTTTCCCAACCAGGTGCCATACCGTTCTTCTCTTCAAAATCATCTAGGTACTTGTAAACCACCACTCCCTTAATTGAGCAGTTCTTCTGTCTCCTCCAGCACCCTGTTGGTGGTAAGTATAATTATGAGGCTATTGATCAGCCTTATTTGCTCACCCGCTGCGGGGTAATTTGTACGAGGCGATGACCCCTCCTGCAGAGCAACAACACCTGCAGAATCCCGTCACGTCACCCAATATTTGTTACTTACCAAAAAATTTCAAAACGCAAATTACCCGGGAAAAAGACTGGCCAAGGCCACGGGACTCTTAATCTCCCCCAGCCCACCTGCAGCTCTTGGGTCAAGCAAATCTAACCCTAATGCCCTAAACACAAGTCCGTTTTATTACTACTATTATACTATGGAGCCTAGTTTCGTATGTTTCCAAGAATACTTCTAAGCCTCGTCCATATCCCCCGGTCCAAACTAGCAAACTCCTGATACTTCCATTGTCCTGCTCTCCAGATTTCACCCTTTCCTAGATGTTAAAAAGAATCGACCAATGGATTTGAGGGTGATTGGGCTAGGTTGAGGTTGTGTCGACGATAGAGGAGGAATTTTGGGGTGTGGAGGAAGAAAAAAAGAGAGGAAAGGACCGGAGAAGGCGAGGGTTTGGCATGCTAGGTCTTCGTCGTTCCTTCCTCTCTTAAAGAAATGCGCACGCACTCACGGCAAGATTTGTACTGTGAGCTGGGTGCTTTGGTCGTTCCTTCCCTCCTAAACACATGCCCGGCAAGACCTTCTTCGCTGCCATCTTTTCGAAGAAGGGAAGGAGCGACTTAGAGCATGCCGCGTCAGTTACTAAAAACGTGGCAAAAAAACAACAGTTCTTTACCCTGATGTTTGGGGCAGCATGCCTTCGTTCAAGTGGCTCCGTCCCTCTTAGTTCTTTCCATAAACCCCACTCACACATTTGTTTTATGAGCACAAATAAGACCCTTTCCTCCCAATCAGCGGTACCTTGGCTTTAGGTACCACGATCGGCCACCTGGCAAAGTGGAACGCTCCCCTATTCTGAGGGGAAAGCACGATCAAGCTGAGGATCAGAAAGGATTCCAACAGAGACTTAGGGCGAGCGGGCCTGAACTCTTTTACCAGTTGGATGTGCTCTTTTTTAGCATACAATTGGTTTCTTTTTGGACCTTTTTTGTTTTGAGTTTTTTGGTAAGCGAGAGAGTCGCGAAGCTTTTACTGTGGATGGTCTGAATCGCTCCTTCTCTTCCCAATTTCCACCCTCGTCATGGTAACTTGAGTTTAACAAATTCGAAGGAAGGAGCGACCCATTTTGGTGGACAGTCATGGTCAAGGGTTGGGGTCTGGTGGTCAAGTTGATCAGTGAAGGAGCGACTTCATCGACCTTGACCTTCCCAATTTCGGTGGACTGAAGTTGGAAAATTTCCCTCTGGTCTTTAAGCTTTATCAAGCTTTGGCCCTCAGTGTTCAACCACTCTCTCATGAGTCTCATCATTAGGATCTCATGCTCCGCCACCTCACGAGATGATAATTCCAACTTCAGAGAGCTTCTGGTGGGGTTGGAGAAATGAATTCAAAGATCCTGCATGTTTCACACACGAGTGGAGAGATTTCAGTAGCTACATTGCAACACAAGTATGCCTCCTTTATTCAACGAGAGTACGCAATGAAGATGGACATTGCTGAAGAGGGAGGAGTGGCCAACTCAATCCTCATCGTCTCCTTCCTTCCCTCTTTGTGTTCACCTTGAAATTCTCCCCCACCACCCCCTCACTTTGTACCTAAAATTCCATTCACTTGGCCCAGTCAGTTAATGGTTGACGAAAATCTCAAACTGTCTAAACCAAAAATATCCAACCTATCGGGTATTCTCTGCTTGCCTACGGACGGCTAGAGTTTTACTGTTTTTTTTATTTTTTTTAATATTTTAATTGCCTTTTTGGGAGGCGGAGGGTCTCTCATTACGGCATCCTGAATATACCAAAAGTCGGAAACGACTAAATCGCAAATCGTAAATCGCAAATCGTAAAAGTCAAGTATTATAGCTAGATTATTCTCTTAAGCCTCCTTCACAAAGCGCAAATTATTCCTTGTCTGTTAACTCTTGCATTATCTACTTCCTTAATAACGATTGTCTTCCAAGGCTCTCTCTTACTCTCCTTCTATCTAGTTAATTCTCTCCCTCTCCCTTAGTAAGGAATTAGTAAATGACAAAGAGGCGGGGGGGAGAGCATCACGATAAGAAGAGGGGGCGAGCACACAATTCAGGGGGAAGTTTTTCCTAACGTGGGTAAGGGGAGTTTTAGCAAACATATTCCCCCTCTTCCCCCTACTCTTCCTTTCTCTCTCCCTTCCTCTCTCCCCCACCCCCTCTCTCGGTTATCTAGAACCCTAGAAACGACAGTAAGAAAGCGATGTAATAGTCAGGATGCGACAGTAGGTACGCTAGAATTATTATCCCAACATTGACTCTCTTGAAAGCCCGCTACGCACGTGATACCCAACATCTATGTTCTCTAAATAGCCAGCTTTTAGTGGATAACTTAATGTGGATAGCCTTGCAAGTATATGATAATACGTGGAAAATAGTAGAGAGAGAATTTAAATGAAAATCATTCTATTTCCTACCTATAGAAAGTGACATTTTGCGATTTGCGATTCAGTCGTTTCCGACTTTTGGTACATTCAGGATGCCGTACTTATCAAAAGCTGGACTCTTATGTCAGGGTCCCGTTAAAAAAAAATACACTTCAGGTTTTTCTCGGGTGTTTAGAGTGTCTTTCTATGTAAGGCCACTTGAGAGTGATGGTTTCAATATATACTGCTGTTAGATACACGCAAAAGCTGTATTTCCTTTTTCGGGGGATATTGAGCCTAACTCATCATGCAAATATTCTCTGATTTCTGTCACAGGTGAAAAATGTAGAATCTTAGTTCGTCGACTAAAAAGGGGATAAACTTGATCGCGCCATCACTATTCATCTGGCTGATCTGTGCCCCTTGTACCTCTCTCTCTTCTCAAACGTCGACCCCAAATCCATTTTATTTCTCCCGTCATAACGCCTTGAGTCTCATATCTCTATCCTGCAACTCGTTGTACGCGCTTGCGTATTCGCACTCGAATTTGATTCTGATGGCCTTTGCGACGTGTGTACCAAACAAGTTCTCCTATTTCACGAGGTTCTGGGTCCTATGAAAATGTCAGCAGCTGTTTAATGATAGAAATAGACGCGCTCGTGAGCTTCGAATGCATCTAAGTAATTGGTAAAAGAAACATAAAGGAAATCTTACAACGTCTTCACGGTTGCCGCTGAAAAAGGATGTCACGTCGTCCCAGCCTCTGCTGAAAACTTCTTTTATTTCGTCCCTTTTCCTGGTCATAATTGCGGTTGATTTTTCTGATCGGGTCGCTTTCGTGTTGTTGATTTGCTGATCTTCAAGTTTGTATGATTTGGGAAAGATAATGGGTTCTTATTAACTATGGGATAATTGTTTGGAGAGCTTTCTGGAAGGTTTGCTAGAAGTCACGCGTGAAGTACAATGACTGGATTGTCAAAGCCTGGAGCGTTTTCGATTTCTGCGGAGTATCGAAGGACATCTTCGTGTCGCTGGCTAAGCCTGGCAAAGGAATCTCCTTGCTTTGCGATTCCACATTTACTCTGGGATATTGTCCTCTCAACGCTTGCATTTGCACAGAACTTTTCTCTCAATTCACGCTCCCAGAAGATACTGGATTAGGTAGTTATCCGCTTCATTATTCGGTATTGAGCGTAATTTTGGCTACTTGTTAGCTAGATTAATACACTACTGTGAAGATTCTTGTGTCAACTCCACCCGTGTCACCGTTCAGCTAGCTTGCATGTAATTCTAGTTCAGGTTAAAGTGACTTGTCCGAACTTAGATATGTAACTGCCCTATTGTAGTAATTTCCTGCACGGCAACACGTGTTCCCGCCAACACACCAGCCCCTACCGTAAGAATGAGGGCTCCACTTGCTCCCATTCTTTCAATTACGGCCCACGACAATTCTTTTGTCAAAATTGAGCACATCCCAATTGCCATTGTAGGCTTTGTCGTTGGCATTTGAAAGCAAACAATGAAACTTTATTCTTGGGTCAAGTTCTCTGAAAGATGAAAAAGCTTGGAACAAAGCAAATAAATAGTAGTCATTTATCTTCTTTCACAGTAATTGACACAATGCTTTGTGAAGTCGAATAATATATAGAGTCTAGTCTTTCACAGTTATACAATGCCTTGTAAAGCTTGTAAACAGAAGTTTTTCATTACTGTATAAATAAGGGATAGAACAGAGAAATGGGCGGGAAACAGAATTAAAGAAAACACGAACAATTCAACACCAACACTAAAATCAAAGCTACCGAGTCACTAGAGCTATTGAACCGACTAACACTCTACTAGAAACATGTCGTCGTCGTCAACGGGTGTTAATTGTGACTACGTCAACACGTATTATGTTAAATGCGGACAGTAAGTATTTCCCTTTTTTGAACTTCCATTCCCAGTGGCCGGAAGCGAGTATATTCTTATTCATTGATCTTAGCTCTCGGCTCTTAGCTCTCGGCTCCCGACTCAACGGGAAAAACATATGCTAATTTTTACAGCTGCAGGATATATGTAACTGACAGCAAGATTTGTCGTACCTCGCAGAATAGGACGAAAACAGACATAAATGATATATTTGAAACGACTGAGGCGGGAAACAGCTGGATGGTAGAGTGGTCGAGAGTTTACGGAACAGATGGTACATGTATCTGTGGACCAGACTTGGAGCCTAACACAATCCTCAAGGTAGAAAACACTTACTGTGGACTGCGTCGTTGTCTTCTCGACCCATCAATAAAGAGAACGCCAGAACAAAGAGCTGAAGCAAAGCGCTATTTTCAGAGAAGAATTCGGGTTAGTACATATTCAGCACTTATCTATGGTTTATTTATCATGTTAATAAGGTTTTTTTTTAGGAACAAGAAGTGGCAAGACCTGAAATCCAGCGACAGCAACAGGTGGACGACGAGGCCCAACGAGAAACCAATAAGTTAAGTTATAAACACTCCCTCTTAGCCTTCAAAGACAAAGATGACTTCCATGTCTTAGATCTGAGAAAGTTCCCTGAAAAGGCAGATCAAATTTTGACCAAATTCTTGATACCAGTACCACCTGAGGATCAAGATTGTACAGTCTGCCGAGAGGAGCTAGCGCGTACTATGAATGGAAAAGCCGTTAAAATACCCTGCGGACATCTTTATCATCGTAATTGTGCTATTAGATACCTTAGCCATGAAAAATTCTGCACAGAATGCAGAAGAGAATACGCTATCTTTCTATTCGCTGGATTTGACCCCGCTGTCTACACTACATCTATTGTGTCCATCGACGATAGACATGAGCCTCCATGGACACAACCTTTTGAGATACAGGTCGGTGGTTACATCCCGAACGGTGCTCTTGAAGACCCAGACCAGCGCGTCCACGTTAGATTGCTGACAAAAAAGAAGTTATATGATAAGTGGGGTGGCTACAACGGGGATATAGTAGCCAAAGATGAAACGCAGTTCACTAAGGAGCGAAAGAAGAGAAAGAAAGATTGGAGAAATGAGCTCACGATGCGAATGGATAGACTTGACGCACATCTGCGAGTTGAAGCTACAGCGAGAGAGGAGCTTAGAGAGTTCCTGATGAATCCTTACAATGACCATTTTGATGTGGGTCCGCTTGGCGAGCGTATTAAGGCTCTTGAAGATTCAAGAGAGGCTAGGAGAGCTCTTAATGAGGACCCCGATAACACAAGTGGTCACCTAGATACTTTATTAGACCCGGTTGTCCTGGATAGCGTGGGGTATGATTACCTCATTCAAAAGGGCGAAAAAGGCGCACGACTTGAGGTCTTGGTAGAGAGAGGTAAACGTACCCCTGATCGCGTATCTGAGGCTGAAAACCTAGGCTTCGAGGCTACCATAGAAGCATTGGATAGGATGACCAAGTGGAGTAATGTTGGAAGACCGGGATCAATTTAGGTAGCCCTCCTCCCTATTTTTGGTAGTTTCAGGTTGCATGTACATTCATGGATGTTTCAATGTGGAGTTAATAGTATATTAGAGAGCTTTGGCTGGCATCAAAGCCTGAGTATGAATAAAATTATAGATCAATACTAGGACGTCTAAAGAAAAGTTCGTTGTATTCAATCAAGAATGGAGTAGTTTTACAAATGTAAACAACATATATTTATTATACGACTGTAAAAGAGGAACCAAAAACTCTAGCAAATCCCTGTCTAATGTTAGCCATGTGAAATGGAAGTCGGAAAAGGAAAGTATGGTACGTATACGGTCAATAATTAGATTGTATTCATCATCTTGGGTCTCGATTCTTTCGAGGGGAGTATGTTATGTATGTTATGCCACTTGCGAAGTCTTTTCTTGGGCCTCGCGTAAGCCACAACCTGCTCATACGAGAAGACCAGGGCGTCCACTGCCATTTTCGAGAAGATTTCCTGGTAAATGTTGCGTAGTCATAACAATTCCCTTGTGTTGAAGCTAGAAGGCTGGATTTTGCAAATTTCGGAAGAAGATATTAGACCAGACTTGGGCATCGATATATCGATACCGGTATCGGGGGTGTCTACGATATTTATCGGTATCGAGTAATATTCCACGATAATATATCGAGCATATTCGATATATCGATACATCGGGATCATGTGACCGGAAACTAGTTAATCCGGGCCGAAAGCCAATAGAAAATCTTAGCATTTTAATAATACTTATAATTCTTATAGATACTAGTTATACTATAATATACTACCTTTATTTTAAAAATTAATGAAATAAAGCCTTCTTTGCCTATTATATTACTTATTACCTATTACAATTTAAATACATGAGTAAGCTGCTTAGCTAGCTACTACTAAAGAGACGGGGCTTTTCTAAATATAAACTTTACAAGTATACTTTTTAATTAATATATACTTCTTAATATATTTAATACTTACTATTTGTTAATACTGCTTCCTTTAAATACTAAATCTTACTCTATAATCATAGAAAATAGCTGTATAAAAAAGAACGATATTTATTGATTATCGGTAGCACTTCAACGATAGATATTGATATTAGATAAAAGCTGCTGATAGTTATATTGTGATATATATTGCGATATATTGATATATTATTGTATCGATGCCTAAGTCTGTATTAGACGGCCCTGGCTGTTTTTATCCAAAACGACTTGGAAATTAATTTTATCTATACAATATCTGTTTCTTCATCGAAGATTTATTAAACCCAGGTATAAATTCTGCTGGTAAGGGTTCTTCATAAAACAAAACTTGCCATGGCTTTTAATAACAGCAATGTTAGAGATGATGTTCTTTGATGAACAAGCCCTAGTCAACGAGTCGCAAACTGGAAATGCGTCCCCCAATTCGGTTACGCCCATTCTCTCAAATATTCCTAGAACGATAGGTCGGGATTTTCCAGCCAACCCTTGCGCCTTTCATACTTTAGATATGAAAAATACTAAGAATATTATGTCCTATGTCAGCAATCATAGCGCCAACCATCTCATTTCATCTGAGGATTGTCACGTGACTGCGAAAACGTGTGGGGCTTTGAGGTTGCTTGCGAGGGACATGCGGCAATACTTGTATTCTCCCGCTGTATAAATACTCTCTGTTGTTCTCAAGTTTGAATTCTTCTAGAGAGTATAGACAATGAGAGCTACGCTGCTTTTATCGTCCCTTGTGACCCCTCCCCCTCCTATACGGCACCCGCGTCACCGTACCTGATACACATGATAAACAACTCGCTTTTACTCGTTACCCAACAGCTATAGATAGGGGCAGCTGTCCCTTATCAGCAGATCTACCTTGGGTAGCTCTTACCTTATCATGGAAAACATCGCAATCACAGCCAAAGCTTGACCAACCAGAGCTCGGTTTTAGCATAGCTGTGATTAAAATGGATTTCGCGAGGCAATCGCGACCCCGTCGTGCCTTCCTTCCTTCCTTCCAAGTTTCTACAATGTTCACAATTCCCATCATTCTCACAGCTAGACAGCATGCCTCCAGATGAGGAAGCCAGCGAGCATTCGCCTCTCCTCGACTCCCACCGTGCGGGGAAGTCGGGCAGAAATCGAATCGATGAGCTTCGAACAGAAGATGCAAATTCCATTATTTCCTCACATCTGTCGAAAGACGAGCAAGCTCTTGGGGATTCTGCGATTGGGGAGAGACTTCCGTATAATGACTATACCACAATTGATTGGCTTCATGATCTTGTTAGGATGCTTATCGCCTGCAATTCCCTGATGCAGTAGTACTGATCCATGGCACAGATCAAGGATTCGTACCGTTATCGAGCATTAAGGTCGAAGAAGAGCCTGAAATATCGACTTCTTGCTGCTTGGGACTCGTGTCAGGGATGGGTGGCGGCTGCACTCATTGGCATATTTACGGCTTTTGTTGCGTTTCTTGTTGGTAGGTGTTATTCTTTGAGTGTTTCTCTGATTTTGGAGGCTAACGCTGCCATGAAGATATCACCGAGGCCACCCTCAGCGATTATAAACTCGGATACTGTTCCTCGAATATATTCAGTACAAGGGAAGCATGTTGTGCAAGTGGTATTGAGGAAGATTGTGAAAGCTGGGTATGGTGGTCGAAATCCTACTGGGCCAAGTTCGCCATATATGTTGCTTTCGCTGTCTTGTATGGAATCATTGCGGGGTCGGTGACGATGACTACCAAAGCAAATCTTCCCGCCGTCACGCATGAAAGTCCGGACGATCGATCTGCTGGAAAGGAGGCTTCAGTGAAAGGGAAGTCGATGTATATGGCCGCCGGGAGTGGTATACCAGAAATAAAGACCATCCTCTCGGGATTTGTTATTCCACATTTCCTGGATTTCAAAGTCCTTTTCGTCAAAGCAGTCGGGTCGGCGTTCGCTGTCGCGACTGGTATGTGTTTAGGGAAAGAAGGGCCATTCGTACACATTTCTACTTGTGTAGGATATCTAGTTTCGAATTTGTTTCCCAAATATCAGGAGAATGGACGCAAAATGCGTGAAATATTGAGTGTAGCTTGTAGTTCGGGGTTGAGTGTTGCATTTGGAGCGCCAATTGGGGGTGTCCTATTTTCCTACGAGGTAAATTTTCTTTGCGACTGCAACAACTCTCAAACATGAGACTGATCAAGTAGTAGGAAATCAGCACATACTTCCCACGCAAAGTTCTTTGGCGAGCTTTCCTCTGCTCCTTGATCGCAGCAGTTGTTCTGAAAGCATTGAATCCAACAGGAACGGGAAAGCTAGTACTTTTCGAGACCAATTACGGTGTCAACTATGAACCGGTCCACTATCTTGTCTTCATCTTCCTCGGTGTGGCAGGTGGCATATTTGGTGGGACCTTTTGTCGAGCAAACTACCTCTGGTCCAAGTCTTTCCGCAAGTATTCAATCATTAGCGATCATCCCGTGTTTGAACTCGGGTTAGTAGTTCTTGTCACTGCCATTCTTCAGTATCCTAACCCGTTGACGAGAGAACCCGGAGACATTATCTTGAAGAATTTATTGGTAGCTTGTCGACAACCTGAAGGTTCATGGATTTGTGCTCAAGAGGCTAAGGAGGAGAAAAGTCGTTATTATGGTTGGCTTATTTACGGAACGGTCATCAAGTTGATGCTCACAATTATCACATTTGGCTGCAAAGTTCCTTCGGGAATCATTATTCCGGCGCTGGATGCTGGTGCGTTATTTGGGCGTCTCATCGGTCAGGTATGTTGATGAAATTTCATAAAACTCTTCTCCAAACATTTGACTAACTTCAATGAGGCCATCCCAGACACATCGCCCGGAATTTTTGCAATGGTAGGAGCAGCCGGTTTCCTAGCTGGAATCTCCCGAATGACCGTCTCACTAGCAGTAATCATGTTCGAACTCACCGGAGAGGTAGATTACATTCCGCCATTCATGATCGCCATCCTTGTAGCAAAATGGGTAGCCGACACCCTAAGCAGCGAAGGAGTTTACGACCTTGCACAAACCGTTCTAGGCCATCCATTTCTCGATCCCGACCATGCTCTCAACATCGTGCGAAAAGAAGGAAGTCTTGTAGAAGCCCTCATCCCACCTCCACAAACCATGCAAGAAATTACTTTGGACATCGGACACAACGGTAAAGTCTCAAAATCCCTCCTTGAACTCAAACTCTCCCAACTCAAAGCGAGGGGTCTCATGGATGCGGGATTGGTACTTGTTGATGAGAAGGGAATGCTACATGGTTATCTCGCGGAAGGAGAGTTAGATTTCGCACTTAGTGAGAAGGGAGTATTAAAAGATGGGGAAGAGGTGGATTTAATACATGGGCCAATTTCGGGGTTTGTGGATCGCACGCCGGTGATGGTTTCTGAGAAGGCGCCGATGGAGTATGCAGTGGGAATGTTTGTTGGGTTGGGGTTGAGACATTTGATTGTGGTTGAGGAGGGGAGTTGTCGTGTTTTGGGGGTGGTTATTAAGAAGAGGCTTGTGCTTTATCTGGAGGGGTTGAAGGAAGGGGGATGATGGGGAGGAGTTATAATATGATGAGTTTTACATCTTCATTAGTACTAAAGAGGATGTTTCAATAAAGTTGTAAGCGAGTCTATAGCGCACTGCTGAGAATACAGCGCTCACGTTATCAGGGCACTACAAGCCTGGATCGCCTGTACTCGTACTTTTGACCAAGTGTACTGACTCCACCACTCTCGGAAATAAATGCTCGGAAATATACCTCCGGAAATATACCTCCGGAAATATACCTTCGGAAATATATCTCTAGAAATAAATGCTTCGGAAATCAGTCGGAAATATGTCTCGGTTATAAAACTCGAAAAGACATGTACACTCTCGGAATTATACTATCTACTCCCGGAGATATATCTACTACGTTCGGAGGTATTAGTCTAGTACTTACAACTTCGGAAATTAGTCGGCATTAAATTATCCTTGCTTATTCTCGGACATATTTTTCTCGAACACATTTTCTACTCTTGTAAACAAATCTACTCTCGGAAATACTCTCGAAGATCAGTCGGAGATATACCTACGCTCGGAAACATATCTACTACTCTGGGAGCTATACTCCAGTACTAGTATTCTCTCGGAAATACATATACTCTTGGAGATAGTTTCGGAAATATCTTGAAAACATGTATTCGGGAAAAAAAACCTACTACGCTCGAAACAATACCTCGCAGTTATTTTTACTCTCGGAAACATTTATCTCCGAGATTTATCTGAAAGAATCATATCTGAAATTCACAGAATCTCAGATACTATAACATAAATCCTTGGACAGATACTTTCTATACAAAACTATATAATTATTCTCTTTCTCCGAGCGATTCTATCTTTTCCGTAAAATAATCTAATAATCTTCCTTTACCAAGAGAGTTTGAGATAATGAAATTTATGGGATCAAGTTCCGATAATTTGCACTTACTTTTCCTGTTACTTCACGTAAATTTTAGAAAAGCTTTGTGGGAATAAGCATCATTATTTCTTGAGCATGCTTTGATTTCAATTTTCTTGTGCTTTCACTCATCCGAGTTACAATTCCCACCCTCTCATTCCATCCAACAACCGTATCATCGTCTCGGATTTATCTCCGTCGTGTCGGCTTCCTCGTCCTCAGCAGTATCAATCTGAGTAGGATCGATATCCTCCCTCGCTTTCTCATTCTCCTCACCCTTGCCCTCTTTCTTCTCCTCGTCCTTCTTCTCTTCCGTCTCCTTCACACCCTCATCCCCCAAACTCTTTCCCGCATTCTTAACTTCTGGACCAAAAGGCTCATCCTCTTCTAGAGGCGGATGCCCTTTCAGCCACCTACTAACACTCTCCTTCCATTGACTCCATCTCTCCTTACAATCTTCGTCGTCGTGACAATCGAGCTAATTCTCGTCAGTCCCCAGTCGTCAGTTCGAATTGGCTTGTGAGGGAAAGACATATGGTAAAGAGAGTTGTCCAAAAAGCAAGAGGCGCTCCGAAGAAAATGAGGACAAAGATCAGAAAAAGTTCGGTTTCTGTGTCTTCCCTCTCTTTTGGCTTCTCTTCTTTTGGTCCTTCTTCATCGGTGGTGGGGGCTGGGTTGATTGGTTCTGAGGACTTGGGTTCTGCGTATGTTGGTTCCAAGTTTGTTTGTTTTGGGTACACAGGTTTTGGGTTTGTTGCTGTGATTTGTGGGCGTTTGTGGTTGGGGAAGTTGGATTTCGGATCTGTTGAGTTCAGACGGGGTTGGTGTGTGATGGGGAATTTTGGAAGTGGTCGAACTCGTGCCCGTGAGAGTCTACCCATGATGGCTGCTCTGGCGGCGGTTCTTGTGGTGAACATCTTGACTGAAGCGGTGGGATGTTGATGAGTAGAAGAAGGTTGAGTATTTGGGGGCTTTATGATCTTATACTAAAAGAAAAGAGGCAGCCGAAAGACAAGAAACAGATTTGAGGAGAGAAAGAACTAGATGTTGTCATTCGACGAAGTGCGTAGAGTTTGCATGCAGCTGGATTCTGTGAGAAGGAGTTTCGAGTCGCAAGGATTCTATTTCGCTAACCTTCTTTCTATAAAAGTAAGAGAAAATTGGCTTTTTTCGGCGACCACTATTCCCTGATCCACTGAAAGATTCTGGGAAAGGCTAGAGCTGGAACAAAAGTTGGGCTGTTGATTCTTCCAGACGTTCTAGAAGAGAGATTTGGAAAAGAGACGTGGGTGTATGGCACATTGTTGAGCCGCGCCGATGAGATTGAGCTGTCGGCCAGGAAGTCACAAGAGGAAATGCTTTTTAGGATACAAGTCTAAGTCTAATCGCCAATCAATACACAAACCTCTTACCACCTCAACTCAAGTCTTAAGTTTCAACAACCCCTTCAAGAAATCAAAACTGTTGCTGTCCGACTGCAACTCCCAAACCTTCCCCGTAGCCCTATCCTCCCACCCCAACTCCTCTGCAAGAAGTAATCCCCAATTCCTCGTAATGCCCTTGATCCTCGCCCTCGCGCCTCCCTGCGTCTCAATGGTTACAATCTGATCCATATGCAACCAGTGCCTATAATAAAGTTCCTCAAGATCTTTATTAAAGCCCGTTCGACAGAAAATTTTGTAGATAATCTCGAACTTGGTGAGAATCCTCGCTAACAGTTTTTCTAATGTGAAAGGTGCGAGATGAGAGGGAAGAAGAGCGTTTAAAGAGGTTGTTGGAGCGGGGTTGGTGGTGTTGAGTCCGATTCCGACGACGAGGTCGTAGGAACCTGAGGAGTAGGAGGAGTTTACTAGGATGCCGCCGATTTTGATGTATTCCTTTTTACCGGGTTTGGTTGGGTCTTGCGCGTCTGTGTATTCAATTAGAGGGAGTTTTTGAAATGGATGGTATTTTGGGGCTTACAGATGTCGTTTGGCCACTTGAGTTTTACTGGTACGTCTTCGTAGCCTACGTCGTAGGATTTGATACCTTCCACAATTGCAATTGCGGCTAGGTATTGAATGAAAACGACTGGAGCGGTGTTGCTGAGTGACATGAGATGTTTCATGGTGACAGAGAAGATCAATGACCCTGCTGGGGAAACCCATACGTTGGACCCACGACCTCGACCTGCGACTTGGGTTGTTGCGGTAACTGTAAAGCCTTCGGGGACATTGGAGAGTAGTTTTGGGTTTCTGTGATCTACTGTCAGTAGGGAATTCAAAAGATTGATGCTCAGTGGTGCATACTTCTCAAGCAAGGTATTGGTGCTGGTGACGACTTCACCATATAACAGATTCTTGCCGAAATCCTCTGCTTGTCCTCCGCTCTCCAATTGGTATTTTTGCAAATTTGCATAAAACGAGTGATGGTTAAAGGAAGGTGTCTCTTTGGTACCAGGCCAATCTGATTCATGCGGAATGATACGTTTGGTTATCGCATTATAATCGACCATTCTATCATCGACCACAACATCATCCTTTTTGTTAGCTACTGAATCTTTCGTTGGAGATGAAGCGGACAGAGGAAGCGATTCTGAAAGAGAGTTCAAAGACCATCGAGATTCCTGCTTCTCGAAATGAAAGGTATCATTCTCTCCTTTGATATACTCTTCTCCGTCTTCAACTGTGATAATGTCCTCCCAAGAAGCGAGCAATTCTGGTACTAGAAAATGATGCAGAGATGTGAGATGTAGGCGAGAAAGGGATGGTACCAGTGGTTTCTCCTCACTTATTACCAAACCAAGTTTCAACAAACATGCTTTGAGAAACGTGACCCTGAGGTCATCATCCTCAGCTAGCTCCTTTACGAGTTTTGGATAGTCGGGACCATCAGAGTTTGGATCGAGATTGATAGCAGCAAATCTTTGAGAAATTAGAGTTTGCCTATAACAAGAATCAAGTGACTTACTCTGGATGCGGTCCTGTCAAAATAGCTCCACCTTGCCCGACTTTACAGTACACAACTGCTGCAGGTCCCTCTCCTCCTTCCACATCTGTGGGTTCAGCATATGTTGCCAGGGTTTCGACACCTTTATCTGAGAATTTTCCAGCATCAACGAAAAGACCACCTCCATTGTAATATGAGCGAAAGAGCTGTGGAAAAATTCCACTTTTGAATGCTTCCTTGTTGGGTTGCACTTTCGCGGCCCTTGCGCCTGCCTCACTCTGATAGACAAAGCCTTTGAAGGCACAACCTCTACAAGTACCGGGAAAGAAGGCCAGTTCTCGCGAACCGACGACTTCCATTTTCTTGTCACCAACCTCAAATTCGCATCTCGAAGAACCATAATAAGCTCCGGCGCAGAATCCAAAGTAGGCTCCACCTCGACGGACATACTGCTCGATACGACGATTTCCTTCTCCATTCAGAGAACGACAGTAGCCCAAATCGGCTCCTCCAGGGAAGACCAGGAGAGCGCAAGATGCTGTCCAAGGCTCCTTCAGGATGACGGTATCAGTCACGGGAATTACAGCGTAATTTGGCGATAGAAGACGGCGGAGAGTGTACAAGCAATGCCGGACGGACTCAATTGTGCTTCCAGGACCTGCGAAATTGTTTTAGAGCAGTTTCGCAAAAAACATGAAAATCGTACCTGAATAGACCAGGACGTTCATCCGCCGTGGTGCCATGATGGCACGATCCCTTCAAGCGAGCGTACCACAATTCCAGACCCTGAACTCAATCGAGAGCAGTTTCGTACTCTCCAACTCCAACCTCACAATATAATGTCCAAATCCTCGAGTGATACCAAGAAGGCCGTCGCAATCGGAGACGATGATGAGCCGGATGACTGGTGAGTGATAAAGAGAAAGGCGTTGAATGCAATTTGCTCAACGGTTTAACTTGTTCAGGGATAAGCGGATTTTCAGCACCGGTTGCGCAGGTGAGTCTTTATATCACCGAGTCCAAATTGTTCGGTCACCGGCGCATACTGATAGGTTATGTTTTTTTTGGTGGTGTAGCGGAGAATACGAAGATGAATGATTGTTTTTATGAGAAGAAAGATTGGAGGGTTTGCAAGAACGAGGTAAGTGCCAACGTCTTGGAGAGTTTGAGTTTTAGACCGATCGGATTCAACAATTTTTCTGAATCACGTGGGCCTTAATCTAGGACTTGTAAGAGAAGTGGCTAACTACTTATTTGGGATGTAGTTGGAGAACTTCCGGAAATGTTGGAAAAGGCAGGAGAATGATAAGAGGACCGAAATGAAAGATGCTTGATAGGTGGCAACATTGATACCAGAGACAAGTGGCTGCGGAAATGTAAGACTATTGTAAAAGACCGAAAAACAAAATCTCCTCTCGAATTTTTAATCCCTATTAAAATACTAGCCAATTCCAAGCAGTAACTACATATTTTTCTTGGTGTTGTACCATGGCGATACTTGGTGGTAGATGCTCGGTTACAGTAAAAGTTACAGGGCGCGTCCACCAAAGAATAATCGCGTTTTTTCAGCATACTCCTCGACAACACCAACCATGGCCACCATAATTCCCAGAGCTACACGCTCTGCCCAAGCCTCCAACTGTCTGCGATCCTCAATCTCCTCCTCCTTCGCCCCAAGGCAATTCTCATCCACCCCACGATTCGCCGCCACCCCCGTCTCACCACCAGCCTATATCCGCAAAACAAGCAACACCGCAACTCGACCAGCCCCAGTAGCGAAACCCGCAGCAGCTGCTGCAAAGCTCCCGATAGCTGATCAATCACCAATCAAGGATATGAGCAATGGTCTAGCAGATGAGCCTTTGATCTTGGATGAGGGGCAAAGACAGGTGGATTGGACTCGATCATTCCATGGCTTATCGGCCCAGCCATTTTCCAAAGAGGCGGCCGAGGTATTGCTTGCCCCCCTACCGCTGGATGATGTGGAGGTCAAGCCAGATGGGATTATCTACCTGCCAGAGATTAAATATAGGAGGATATTGAATAAGGCTTTTGGACCGGGTGGGTGGGGGCTGGCTCCGAGGGGAGAGACTATTGTTACGCCTAAGAGTATTACTAGGGAATATGCGCTGGTTGCGCATGGCAGGTAAGCTTCTTCTTCTTCCTCTCTCCAGGCAGATGCATAGCTAACTGTTTATGCTCCAGACTGGTATCAGTCGCTCGCGGCGAACAGGATTATTTCTCCCCCGAAGGAATCCCCACTGCCACCGAAGGCTGCAAATCCAATGCCATGATGAGATGCTGCAAAGATCTGGGTGTCGCGAGCGAGCTCTGGGATCCAAGATATATCAGGAAATTTATGAAGGAGAAGGCGAAACAAGTTTGGGCCGAGCATGTGGTCACCAAGAAGAAGAAACAAATTTGGCTGAGAAAAGACGATGAGGTCAAATACCCATTCAAGGAGTCCAAGTTCGGTGCATAGACGGATATTACCATACTGGTTGGTTTGTAAAATACGGGATGTTTGGACAGGAGGAGGCTTAGAAATTGTATGATATGGGAGGAACATGTACTGAAACCCAGCGAGGCGTTTACGGCAGACATCGAGGTACATAATTTAGACTACACTCCAAACATTCAACTCTCGAGTCTGGAAAGAAGAATTCAGGAAATTCAGAACTATCTCAACTATCTCATTCGAGGACCCTGGTCTCACGGCCATTGCCTTTCTACAATTGTCCTAACTCTTCTGGAAGAATGAAGACCTTGGAGCATTAGTGCACTCACTACACCGACCTCTAGGAGTCAAGATACTTGAACTGAATTTTCTAGTCTGGCTCGAACAAATCCTGGGCTCATCTGCTCATACGACCAGGTATCTACATCTAGAAATGCAAAATTAAGAATATGGGGAACCAACAGGCATACTTGTGATCCCTCACGATCGCATGGGGAAATAGAACCTTCTACCTAATTTCCCAAACGGTCGATCGTACATTACCATGCCTTGTGGCTTTCGCCAATCGAGGTATTTAAATCTAAAGGATTTGAATAAACCAATCGCCTTCTTTCCTTTGAAGCTCAATCAAGCTTACTTTGTACCCTTTTTACGAGCATTCGTTGGTCGACGAATCGGAGACGTCGAGTACCGAGAATTAGATCTCGGGAGGATTTTAACATGTTGGTTTGGAAGGATTGTTGGGTTAGAAAACACCGCCTCATACATCCCTCGATAAATTCCACGCGATCCTACCCCAATAATTTCGGGGAGGACGATGAGGTTATTTCACGTAAGGCGTAGGGCTTGAGGGAGGAGATAAGTATATGTTGTTTTCCATCTGTCATCAAATTATCCATTCTAACAACTCCATCTCATCAGTCTTTTTCCTAGTCACTTTCCTTCCTCGTCTTCAATGCTCGGAATCTACTCTCATTAATCACCTCGAGCCAAATTTCATAATGTCCGTCGTCGTCAAAGGCTGGTTAAATGTCTCCCCCGATATTACATACCTCTCGGAATGCACACCTTCATTATGTTCTCTCGACTACGCGACGTTGAAATATATACCCAGCGAAATGGGGAATATCGCATTCATGTCTCTCTACGGAATCTTATTATTCGCCATGATTGTTTTGTCTTTTTTCCATCATAAAACACTTTCGTTTACGATCTCGATGAGTCTGGGTTTTGTCTGTGAGGTTGTTGGGTATTGGGCTAGGGTGCAATTACATTATCATGTTTTTGATGCGGGGTATTTTGTTATGTGAGTAAAAGAGAAGGGGCAAAATTGGGGAGGGGATGGGGGCTAATTGGATGGTAGAAATATTGTTTGTTTGATTATTGCGCCTGTTTTCTTCTCCGCTGCTCTATACGTTACCCTCTCACGAGTAATCATGCATTACGGTTCTCATAACTCGCCTCTAGCTCCTCGAACCTTCACAATATTTTTCATTACGGCGGATATATTTGCTCTTATCCTTCAATCTGTGGGTGGGGGATTAGCTCAGATGGATTCAACCATGAAGACGGGGGAGGATATCATGTTAGCGGGACTGAGCTTCCAAGTAATCAGTTTACTCATTTTTATCTCTCTATCTGCGGTATTTTTCTGGAATGTAGCAAAAGAAAGAAAACAAATGAGGGAAGATAGTAGGGAAGAGAAGGGTGAAGAACCTGCTCCTGATGGGGCGGGGTATAGGCTTATGATTGCTGGTAAGTTTTTCCCCTTCTCTCACTCTTTTCCATATCCTCGAAACTAATTCAAAAATAGCATACACGCTCTCCACACTCCTCCTGCTAACCCGCTCGCTCTTCCGCATCGCCGAACTCTCACACGGATTTCGTTCTAAACTCGCGAATAACGAGGTTGCTTTTATTATTTTGGAGGGGTGTGTGGTTCTTGGTGCTACGGTTTTGATGAGTGTCTTCCATCCGGGACTTATTATTGGGGAGGCGTGGGTGGAGAGTGGATGGAAGAAAGATGAGGCGGAGAAGAAGGAGTTTGATTTGGAGAGTGTGGATAGTGGGGAGGAGGTGGTTTATATGAGGCCTTGGTATGGGAATTCGGTTTCTAGTTAGGAAGGTCTTCTTGACTTGGGAAGCGGTTTCGGAGGGTACGAAGGGGGGTTTTTCTTGTTTATATATTTTTGGGGGTTCTTTTTTTTTTGTCAGTTTGTATTATGGCCACGAGTTTCTTTTCACTGTTGATATTTAGGTAGGATTTTAGGGGTTTCGTGGTATGGTGTTCATAGAGGAGGGGAAAAGTATATATGGAGGTTGGCTCTGGGTGTATTGTCCGAAGTACATGTAACAAACAACAGTGAAGAGTATTTACAAATATATATTACGATACGTTTTTGCTACTTTGCAATGGAACTTTTTTCCATTGGACTTGAAATAAGGATTGCACGCGAGTCCCAAGGACCAAATGAAAATCGCGAGGTTTAGTAGGGAGTTTTGCTACTAAACCCCATTGTTATTTTTCAATACATTGATCCTTCACTCTTAATATAGCAATAACTTTTGTACTTTCAGCCTACGAACGAATAAATTCAAGTGCCGCAACTCTAGAGTTTCATGTTACGAGGACCCTGAATGTTCGACTAGTAACATTTTGGTTGCTCGCCTCTGAGCAAACAAAGTGCCCACAACAAAAATCTTTCGAAACCATCATATCAGGAGTCCCGGAGCTGACGAATCTATCTCAACTAAAAAATAGGTTCTGTCAAAGTAGCGAACGAACGAAGGAAAATAACCTGACAGCACTCGGCTGATCGATGCTAGAACCGAGTCATACCAGACTTTCTTTCTGCAGCTTTTCCTCTGCTTCAAGTATACCTCTCTGTTCTTTGTTCCGATGGTGTCTTCATTTTCGCTGTCGCCGTTTTCTTCGGTGAATGATTTGGTTCTGGTGGGGAAATCTTCATCAGGGGGTTGCGTCTAGGCGACTGGTGGTGGCTGAGATTCTTGGGAATTAAGTAAAAGAGTTTCGGCGGCTTATCTTTTGGGTCTATCCTGCGAGTCCTTGGGTCTCCTGGCTGCATTATTGGGAAGGACTGGTTGAATATGCAGATTTCTGCTTCTGAATTGTTCTTTATACTAATGAGATTTGCTTTAGAATTTAGGTGTGCATTTTTAGAGGGTGGTATTTACATATTTATTCTCATCGTTTCCTGCCTGCGCTCTATGAAAAGGACCTGACGAGCCTCACGCGAGTCTAGAGCACGAATGGACAGAAGTATTTCTTGGAAAACCCAAAAATAAATTCGCCCAAGAAGTCGTCTTTTAATACAACTCGATTCCAGAGGACTTGAAGCTGCAACAAGGTTCAACCGACTTGGGCTAGTTTCCATGCGGTTGCTCGCTTCCAAGCTAACAAATCGAAAAGAGGCATGTAATAATTCTTCTCGGGAGAAAAGAAGGGGAATTCTTTGAACTATCAAATTTGACAACTAAAGAACGCGAGTCGTCAAAGTGATGAACGAAGGAAAATGATTCAACAGTTTTCACTTTGTCGATGTTAAAATCGCTTCATTCGAGACTTCAACTCTTGGTCGATTGCAGTATATTCCGTAATATAGAAAGAACGGAAATTCTTGAAACGACTTTGATTAGGTGCCTGGACTTCTTGTTAAGTCAGGGATGATGGATCAGATTCATCAGGTTAGTCAACCTTCTAGCGATTGTTGCCCATAATTCCCTGTGCACTAGAGACATTTTGAAGGTAAGCTTGAGTCCCATTTACCTTACTTTTGTTACTTCTACTCGGATGTAATATAAAATCGTAGCTCATATGTAAAATTCATTTTTGCGACTAAACTATCTATGGAAACTTCAATCCAAAGGAAGAGATCTATTATCCAAAAGGTCTAGTCCTTTACGTAAAGAACGCTTTTAACTTCTTCTGCCAAGTATCGGCATGTAACTCAGGAACCTCATTCGCAATAACGATATCAACACCCGTATGAAGATCGACCAATTCGCTAGGAATGACCCAACCTTCGCTCCAATGCACAATCCTGTGAATAGCATAGATACACAAGAATAATGGAATACCAACATAAGCAGTTAAGAAACTACTAGCATTGAACTTCTCTGGGAAGAAGACATCGAATCCATTGATCAATGTCAAAATCGTGAAACTGACCATGGCAATCCATGCTCCCCACGGTTGAACCTTGGAGTGGTATGGGATTGCTTCTTTGGGGAGTCCTTGAACGTGCGTGGCTTTGCGAAATCGAATGTAGACGATACAACAGCAGATCCAGGAAATGAAGCCGGATGTGTTGGTGAGATTGACGAACCATCCAAAAACCACTGAACCGGAATTGGCGCAGTTGAGGTAAGCGAGTGGCGAGAAGAGCGCGGAGGCTGCAACAGCCATGTATGGCACACCCTGTTTGGTACATCTTTTGAAAATCGGCGGGGCGTTTCCTGCGACGGCGAGAGAGTAGAGCGATCGAGACGACATATATAGGAAGGAGTTTCCGGATGACCATGCGGATGTGATGATAATTGCGTTGATGACACTTCCGAGTCCTTTAATACCAGCGTTTGTGATACCAACGACGAAAGCGGAACTTTTTGCTCCCACACCACCACTTGTCAAAGCTGCATCATTGAATGGGCAGATTATGCCAATAGCCAAAACGGATCCGATGTAGAAGAAAACTGATTAGAATTCAAAGTTAGCAGTTGTTCTTGGCAAATTGCTTGGATGGGTTGAGCCCCCATTGTCAGCGAGAGGAGGTATACATACCAAGTCGGTAAAAGTAACGCTTCGCGGCCTTTGGTAGATTACGTCTCGGAGATTTCATCTCACCACCGGTGACGACCAACAATTCAGGCGCGAATGTGAAAGGGAATGCCGACAGGACAATGACCTTCCAGAAAGCGATGAATTTCCCAGTTCCTCCTTCCCTCAAGTATGTATTTGTAGCTCCTGGGTCCTTCCAATTATGGAATCCTAAAATGCCGTCTTGCTGCGCTATAAAAAAGTTAGCACGAAGACATTAACGAAGTACAATAGATAAACTTACGCCCACCACCCCAGAAGAGGATGAAAGATAAAATGAGAAGCCCAATCATCATGAACACCTTCAATGAGGCGAACCAAAACTCGGTCTCGCCATAAAATTGAACAGGCAGCGCGTTCAGGCCAACAATTACGACAATAAAAATTGTGATCCAGACGGCGATGTTGACAGGTGATTCCCAGTAGTCAATGACCAAACCAGCTGCAGTGATTTCGTAAGGTACCAATATGCCGAGAGAGTAAAAGTATAACCATCCCATAGCGAATCCGAGGGAATTTGAAACATTTCGGTGACCATAGTATGACATTGTGCCTCCAGAGACGGGCAAGTATGCGGCTACCTCTGTAATTGCCGTTACTACAAAGAGTACCATGCAACTGAGAATTAAATAAGCCACGAGAATGAAGGCTGGTCCTCCAGTTGCTAGAGTGTTTCCACTACCAACAAACAACCCAGTACCTATAAATTAAGTTAGTAAAACCCAATAGCTGGTGAGATGGAACCGCATGTCTTACCAATGGTACCGCCAAGTGCTATCATTTGAGCATGGCGAGCCTTCAAACCTCTCTTGGTTTCCTCAACATTCCCCACCACGATATCCCCTCCATATTCGGGATCACTATGCGAAGTCTCCTTATCGTGAAGGTATTGTGGTGATTTGCCGTCGACCACTGCAACGTTTTCGTCGGTCTCCATTTTGAAAAGTAGGTAGAGCCTTGCTCAATGCGGGGAAGCAAGTTGAGGGTAGGGTGAAGGCAGAAGACATGAGAGAGCTTCTCTGTTTATAAGACCGATCCCGATATGTAGGACGATAAGGGAAGGCCTAAAGCTACCCTGTCCTCCGAAGCAGTTAGAGTGGCTGTGACAGGCTGGAATAGACAATAAAAGCGGCAGTGAATAGTTAACTTTCTCACGCAATTTAACACTTATAATTGATTCTTCCAAAGCAATTGGATGGGTGTTCCCAGTTCTTCTAAATTTTGAAATAATGACTTGGTCTTTCTTAGAAAGGTAGAATGACAAGAAGAGCTAGGAGAGCCAAAGTATTTGCTGCCACTTTTACTGTCCATCGCGAGGATGGATGGATATGCAGTGTAAACTCCACTGTCACCATGGCTCAGAGCTGCATCTCCCACGAGCTATGGCCCCGAGTAGGAAACCCTGAAACCCTAGAATTTGATCTAGGCCACTCAAATCTACTCAGATAAGTAAGTGATCGGATCCAGGATCAAAAAGCGGTGATATGCGGCTACCAATCTGTCGTCCCACTCCAAATGCTGATCAAAAATCAAGCCAGAAGCAAACTCTTCTATGCACTTGCCACCAAAAGCACCCCATTGCACCTCATCATTGACATTGCCACAATCGCTGCAGTGAATGAAGTAGGCAACAATGCGCGTGGGCAAGCCGCTGCAGCAAATACCCCATACTTCAAGGCTTACAGGGTTCACTTGTTCCCAAGGGTCAGCCAGTGAAGTATATCCGGGGGTTGAAGAATCTCCCAGAGCTCCCATCTGTATGAAAGGGATCAGTGGAATTGAAGGTTGGAGGCCTATTTTGTCTGACTGTAAACATCTCATGAATCAATCAGACGATGAGGCTTTTAGACTACAGCTTCAACAGGTCAAGCCTTCAACGGCCGCGATCTCACCTCTGGGCTGACGCCTTTATCTCAGAGGCGGAGTGGCCGAAGCACGAAACCGACGCCTCTGGTCGAACTCGGTGAATTTATCCTGGGTACAGGAATCCGGAAATGCGAGGGGAGCCCCCCGTCGAACCATTTCACTCTGATATCTTTCTCCCCTGATAAGAGAGGCGGGGGCAGGGGTTGAGATGCTGGAATTTGGCCGCAACCGCCCACCACTTGGCTCGATAGCAGTGAAAATAAACATCATGTGTTTTGGGGAGTTGTGGTCATACACAAACGTAACAATAAGAAAAAATGATGCTAGCGGTACGGTTTGAGATCTGGAAGTCGGGGAAGTGAAAGAAGCAAAGGCTGAGCGACTCGCTTACTAGCGTCGTCTTTACCAGTGTCACGTGGAGATACGAGAATCGTTCGAGATTATCGTGAACCTCGGATTGGATCAACCACCGAAAACTCTCAGCTCAGTCTTTTGACCCCACCATGGCAGACCGTAGAGACCAGAGGCATGATAGCCACCGTCGAGACTCGCGATCCCAATCCCCTCGAAGACATCACTCCTCCTCCCACCGACCAAGGTCCCCACACAGGCATCACCACCGCAAACGCGATCATGCTGTCCCTGCGAAAGACCTTCCATTCAATACACGTCCATTGACCAAGCGCGACTACAAGAACTTCAAGCCAATGTTTGCTCTATATCTCGATATTCAAAAGGGGAAGATCTTGGAAGATATGGATGAGGTTGAAACACAAGGAAGGTGGAAAAGCTTCATCGGAAAATGGTAAGAATAACATGCACCCAAAACACTATGCTGACTTCCGAATACATCAGCTAACATATTTGAGGAATCGTGGAGAACTCGCAGAGGGATGGTATGACCCAGAGACACTACAAAAGGCGACACAGAATACACAAGCGGCTGAAGTCGCGGATGACAATTACAGACCTGAACCAAGTACAACGGCGCGCAGAGAAATGGATGGGAAATACAAAGAACCATCGCCTAGGCACGACAGAAATACGAGAGAGGATGACACTGACAGTGATGACTCCATTGGTCCTGCGTTACCAGGACAAGAAGGGAGATCTAGAGGCAGAGTGGGACCTAGTATTCCGAATATGCAGGACTTGGAGCTCAAGAGAGGTATGCTAAGTTCCTAAATTCTACGGACATGAACAAGCTGACAGATTTTGCAGAAATGGATACCGAAGATGGTCTTGCCAGAAGAGACGATATCAGATTCGCGCGTAAAACCGATCGCAAAGAACAAAAGGCAGCTCTAGACGAACTGGTACCTCGGGCAGAAGCGGGAACTCGAGAACGACAGCTCGAGAAAAAGAAAGAAGTGAACGAAAAAATGAAATCGTTCCGAGAAAAATCGCCCGGCGCTGCAGAAGTTCCAGACTCAGAATTAATGGGTGGAGGTGATGGGATAGAGACATTCAAGAAAACAAAACAAGAATTCGAGCGCAAGAAGAACGAAAGAGAATTGAGAAAAGAAGAAATACTGCGAGCAAGAATGGCAGAAAGAGAGGAAAGACTGCAGGAATATAGGACCAAGGAGGAAGGAACTATGGAAATGCTGAAGGCTTTGGCTAAGCAGAGATTTGGATAGGAGGACGTCCTCTATTTATCATCTGGATATCGTCAACAAGATTGACAAGCTCATCAGCGGAGGATGAATTCCGGGTTGTGATTCCCATTTGGGTATGTGGCGCAACATTATGTGTCATAACCTAGAAACATCATCATTGCACGGATCCACTCTTCCGGTATCGGGTCCTCATCGTAAGTTCTGTCTCTCTCTCTTTTGGTTTTTGATATCGATATCCTATAATAAAATTCAAGTACTAGTCATGCTCGCGCTCAATTCATTTCAGTGCACTCTAAAGTTGTCTCTCATCTGCCCTTTCCTCAAGTTTAGAGCTTGTCGATTTTTATTGCCTTAGCAATCAACGCGTGTTTGTTTTCTTTCTTTCTTTCGCATCTTCTCCATTTAAGCTACTCCACCTGCTTTGTCGATTTGGATCACTCGTCCTATATGTGGGCCTCATGTTGAAGCGGCAGCAAATAATGGGCTCTCCTTTAAGCCAAAGATGTATTCAAATGTTGCTTGGGAGCAGACAAAAGATTTACTTTGAGTAATCAAAAATGAAGCCTACCAGCCTCATTTCTGACTTTTCAATGATACTGGAAGACTGGCTTTGAAGAAATGGTGTGTTGCGCCAACAATTAAAATAATGGAGATTCAGAGCGGTGGTAAATAACTGTCCTTGTTTGAAATTTCTAGGATAAGCGAAGCTAGTTTAATATCTAATTTTCCTAGAATAAAAGAGCTTTGTTATTTACAGCCGCCTTTATTGTCTATCACGAGGATATGTATGGTCGCAGGAAGCGCGGGCTTGTCTGAAACCCAACACTCGGCCAACGGCCCCCACACTCAGCGGCTAAACATCCTCTATTATACTACATTTTGAATAGCCTTACCCCTTCGACCCATGGATTTAGGAGGAAAGTATTCTAGGCGATATTCTCATTCTTGCAATGTCTAACTCACAGAAGTTTGTCTTCAACCCTGATCACGATGTGGAGAACCCCGATGAGGGCTTTCTAGAGCCGTTGTATGAGCGAGGTTGATTCAGGGATGCAGAGGATCGCGAGAAATATAGACCAGGAGGGTTTCATCCCGTCCATATCGGTGATAGATTTGGCAAAGCTGGTCAAATTCGCGTCATCCACAAACTGGGGAGAGGTGGTCTGACAACCGTCTGGCTTTGTCGGGATGAGGAAGCGACGAAATATGTCGCATTGAAGATTATTATTGCCGACGAGTCTCATGAGAATTCTCCGGAACTTAGGCTAGTAAACCATGGAGGGGTGGAGCTTGGAGAGGCTGGTGGAGAGTACATCATTGTCCCACAGGAACACTTTTGGCATGAGGGACCTAATGGGGGACATTTGTGTTTAGTTCTTCCTGTGTTGGGGCCACGAGTTACTGCTTTGTGGTGGGAGGGAAAATTCAAACTGTTTGCGGACCCCGTGAAGGTTTCTAGAGATGTTGCGTTGCAAGTTATGTGTGGACTGAATTTCCTACATAAAAACGGAATCTGTCATGATGGTGAGTTCTCCTGAGCACCCAGTTTGTGCCTGCTAATATTTTCTGTTAGAGATTTCCGTCCATCGAATATCCTTTTCAGACTCACGGGTTTGGATAAACTAAGCGAAGACGAATTACTAAAGCAACTCGGAGAGCCAAGAAAAGAACCTCTCATCACCTTATCTGGCAAGATTCCAGCATCATCAAGCCCGGAATATATAGTTGATGTCTTCAACATAAACCAACTAGATGCCAAATTCATATCAGATCAAATTTCCATCATCGACTTTGGCGAATCCTGCGCCATGGAAAGCCCACCAGAATATCTCGGAATTACAGCCTCCTTTCGTTCACCTGAGCTCCTATTCGACAATACTCTCGGCCTCAGATGTGATCTGTGGGCTCTTGCTTGCACGATTTACGAAATTCGCACGATGAGTCCCCTCTTTGAGAATTTCATGGACGATGACGATGAGATCATTATGCAAATGGTTCCTGTTGGTACGACTTGGTTTGTGATAACTATTGTATATCGTACGTCTTGTAAAGAGGTTTTATTGATTCATTGTTGTTGCTAAAAGAGGGAGAATTGAAGCCCAAAAGCAAACATCCATAGACGCAGAATGGTCACGTGTACAACGCAACCGACCCAATAAGGTTGTAGCAACAGTTCCACTGCTTGGGAAACTTCCAAAGCCTTGGTGGAGCTCTTGGAAAGAACGTGGTCGGTTGTTCGAGGAGGATGGGGCGTCGTTGATTAATTCTGAGACTGGGAGACCGCTTGTGTTGATAAATAGCCTTGAGGAGTTACTCTCCGGCAAATCGCCTCCTAAAGAGGACCTGGAGGGGAAGAAGAATGGGGCGGGTGGTTTCTTTGTTCAGATTGAGGAGGGTAAAGTTTTATCGAATCTTTTAAGGGGTCTTTTGAAGTATGATCCCAGGGAGAGGTCGAGTGTTGAGGCTGCATTAAAATATTCTTGGTTTAATTGACTTGAGTCTTTTTTAAAGTCATATTCTCAGGTATTAATTTTACAGTTGTGTGTTATATCACATGTGCTGATTCTTATACATTCAATTCAATGCAAGCTCCACTACCATATCATCATAAATTAGTAGATTTCACCTCTGGCCACTCAACTGAAGGAAGAGGTTTATCCAACAGCGACTCCTCTTTCCCCAAAACCATATCGAAGAAAGCCGTTGTAAAAGAAGTCTGAATATCACGCATTCGCGGTTTTCCAATAGTGCCAACCAAAGTGGTATTCCAATCTAACAAATCATACCACAGACCGACATCAGAGAAGTCTAAATGATGGGAACCATTGACCCTCAATTCCGCCCACCAAGAAGTCTGATTCCCTTCAAAAGACCTAAAACTTTGCCGTAAATAGAATCATCGTAAGTGGTTTGGCCGTCTCGAAAAATTAAAAAAGGTTTCTTGACATTGACTGTCTCGCCGAAGAGTGTGTCGATAAATGCACCACCTTCATTGATTCCGGCGATTACGGAGTCGTGTCGAGAGACTACATCTGTGCCGACACTTCCCCCCATTGAGAATCCAAAGTGTATGTAGGTGGAGCTGTTGAAGGGGGCTCGTAATTCTTCGACGAGAGGTGGGTACAACTCTAGTAAGGCATCGAAATCGCTTTTTCTGTCCCTGTTGACCTTGAAAAGGACAGTGTCGTTTGCCCACTCGTCATTAATTGGTATTCCATACACACCTCCTCCTCCGTAAGATTCTGGTATCTTCAAGTATGGTGGTTCCCCTGGATGATCGATGCACAGAACTGTGTAGCCTTGAGATGCCAGGTCTGAAGTTGTCACGGTGCTAGACGAGCAAGGCATTCCTGCACCTGGAGAGAATAACAGGGTTGGATATTGATTCTTTCCTACGGAACCTGGCAAGAATGGCGGTTGCCATTGAATATGAGTCCATAGATTCTGCAACTCTCCTGGTGGGATTTCCCATCCTTCCTCAATCAGCCGGGCGAGCTAAGGTCCATGTACTTTAGCGAGGTTTCCGCGGTTGGCGATTTTCCGGTTGGGTACAAGATAGTAACCACGATGAAAGCACCAGTGTTGTTCGATCCAATTGGTGCAGTGGGATCGTCCAGGGTGGTGTGGTTGAAAACATGTTGTGTTTTTCCAACGAAGTGTTTGCCAGACGGCTTTGGGAGGAAAACTTGCTCACTCGCAGCAGCGGCGACAGCTGCCAGAAGTATGATGAAGGTTGGTAACATGTCGAAACCCAGAAAAGAGAGTGTCACGATGCAATCCTACTTTGAATTCCACGAGGTAGGGTCTACCTTTATGTAGGATGCCTATCATTGCCCCGCTTATTGCTTACCCCCTACCTACATTAGTAATTGCCGAGGAATGCCAAGGCAATCTACATTTCATACTTGATCAAAAGCATTTACTACAAGGCTGCCTCATAGCCATCTAACTTTGCTTTTGTTTCGGCATTGTTTGATGCCACATCACCAATCCCGAAAGCCGCCGTTTTTTGAAGAATAGATTCGCGGTCATCTGGGGAAATTGATCGGAAACAGAAGTCTAGGGTCTTAAAGACCTCTTCCGGACTGACTTGACCTTTTGCATCCGCGATTTCTTGAATGACTGTAATTTGTTAGTGAAATCCTTTCAGCTGACTGCAACCGAAATCTAGTTGTCTCTTATCGTGACGAAAAATATGAAAATAGTCACTTTGACGAAAATTAGTCCCCTTTTATTTAGCATAGATAGAAAACTATTCCATAATTGCCAAAGTGTAGTATGGTATTCGCTAAGCGAGCTACTTCATGAAGTAGATCAGTGGCATTCGCCAAGTAGGCGAACTCCATAAGAGGGTTAATTAGACTATAGGATTCACCCTTTTTTCATACAATTCAAGTATAATAAACCTTTGATTGTTTAATTGCTTGTACATACAAGTAAGGTTATCCCTATTCCCAGCCTCTTTTCAATCACTTTATAACAACTATAAAACTTTTTTATGTTGTACTAGTACGAACTTAGTATTTAGGAGCTATGGGAATACTTTCCCTATTTTAGAAAGAACTACAGTGTGTTTGAAGGGGATGTAGGTATGTTTTAGGACGTCGATTAATTAGGGGGGGCTAGGGATGAACGTTCAGAACTTTTCATACTAGAACCAGGTACAATTAAGTAGTATTCAGAGTCCTTTTTTTTTTAGTATTATACAACCCTTATTTTACTATTTATTTTACCCTTATTTGTTATTTTCACTTCCTGTTTTATATCTCTCCCTTTAATAGACATCACGGATCTAAATAATACTTCTGAGGGCGTATGATTGATGCCCTTTTATCCTCCTATTAGCCAGGAGCCTCTAAATCTTGAACCTCTTGCCCCTAGCCTTGAAGATAAGTTTGAAGAGTATCTAAAAGCTAGTTCTAATCAGAAGGCTTTTAGCTCTATTAAGTGCTATAAATATAGGGATTAGCTTCTTTATCCTTAATAAAAGCTACTCTCTGGCCTCGATAAAAGGGAGTAGAAGGCGCTACTCCCTGCTCTCTAGGAAGTGATAAACACTACTGGGAGTAGAGCACTTCCTAGACATATAACTCCTTTCGAGGTCTGGTTTAGTAGAAAGCCTCACTTTTTAGTTGACCCCACACTCTTATACATACCCTGCAATTCCCCCCTTTTTACACCTGCTAATAAGCTAAGTGACGATAATTAAGAGACTTTAGATGCAGATGACAATAAGGAAACTGAGGAACTTATTCTTACTCATATTGAGCAGCTTGTTAATGCTAAAAACAAGAAGAATAGAGAGAAAATAGCTACTGGAAACACTATCTCCCCATTAGACTTCTTTGCTATAGGGTCAACAGTAGCACTCTTAACTCCTACTAAGCTACACTTAACTGGGGAGATAAGTCGTCTGTTTTGCTAGGTTAACACTTATACAATATCTAGCTACCAACTAAAATTTGAGCATAGTCTTCTATATGGTTGATTTTAGTATATAGAGCTGAATAGGGTTGACGGCGAAGTGCCTCGGAATATCATTCTTTTTAATGCCACACAGTCACAAAAGCAGCCAAAGGTTAAGCTCCAGCTCGCTGTACAACTGATTAATGGACGGGAAGCTATTTCAGCGGCACAAAGAGCAAGGCGTAAGCGTAAAGGTCTTCGCTAAGGTGATGATGTCGAAGAGAGTGCTATAGAGACTGTAGCTAACGAGAGTGAGGGGTATATAAGTGCTGTTGAGAACTAGATTATTGAAGAGGTACGTAGATCAACATGTGCGCCACCTCAGAAGAAATTGAAGCTTGGCAAGCCAAAAAGGGGGGGAGAAGCAGCTAAAAAGAGAGGTGGAGCAAGGCCAGGGGCTGGAAGAAAGCCAAAAGCGCCGAAAAAGTGATGTAAGATTAGTATGTAAGATTAGTTTAGGAGGCTAGGAAAAAGCTTGATTTTGTAACATTTGAACTATACTTGCTGAATTACATGGTTTACTTGACTTTGTGAAAACCATGTAAAATCTATGGTATTCGCCAAAATACCGTCTACTTGGTGAAGTCCTCGCTTAGGTGAGTACTATACAACACGTCCCGTTATGGTTGTCTCTTTCTTACCTTTCCAGCTTCACTTGAAGAAAATGGCTCTGTGGTGTACACTGGCGTCCTTAACGTATTTACTCATTTCAGTAAAATATGTATTCACTCATCTACTTACTTCTCATCTAATGCGCTTGCCTGACTAGCCCCCTCGCCAATGGGTCTATAAAAGACATAACAACATAACACCAAAATCAGAAAAATGCCTGCGGTCAACGACTGCCTTAAAACACAGCAACACTGTCCTCACAAATGAGGTAAATGAAAAGAGAAAACCCTGTCACTGGCGTACAGCCCTATACAAAAACTGCCTGCAGACCTGGTGAGTTTCAACGATACGGCCAGTGTATCCAACACAACAATAACATTTTTGAAATAGCCAAGGGTAGAATGCGACGGTGATAGCTTACTCGCAACTGTTTTGGCCGCCAAACTGTTTTTGGCTTACTCGCGGCTTACTCGCTAGATAACTGCAGGTGCTGGCTTATTTTTGGCCCCCCACCAAAGGCTGGTTTGGTTACCGGTAATTTTTCGTAGATTCTTTCAACAATATTGCGTCGAGACTGGTTATAAAACTAATTCCCATTTGCTTCCCCCATTTTGTCGACAACGAAATCTACCGCTCTCCAGATGTCGAAGAGGGAAGGAGCGACCTCATGTCGCCAACACATGGTTGCGAGACTAAGGTAGACGAGCCCAGGACCCACTGCAAAATTCTCTCGTCGCGCAAACCGAGACGGGAAGGCACGACCCCCGGTTAGGTCCAGAGAATAAACCCCCCCCCCCCCCCCCCCCCCCCCCCCCC